>JAFBJW010000030.1:0-177415 GCA_016785235.1 Pseudorhombus dupliciocellatus
TTCAGGAAAATATAAATCAAGAAAACACTGAAGTAATTTTTTTTTTTTTTTTGGCACTTTGAGACCCCTGCTCTCAGACAACGCCTCTAGGGGGCCTCAACCAACCCACGACACCATACCCACAACGCCCGACCCAACTTAAGACAAACACCTAGAGTGAGCACACTGTGCTTACTCTAGGTGTTTGTCCAACCAACCATCCACAAGCGGGATTTGAACCGGCCAACTTCAGCTCCACATGCCGAGCGCTCTACCACTGAGCCACTTGCCCGCTCTTGTTCTTGGTGAAATTCGTCTCCTCATTGTCAAACAACCCTAAAGCCAACCTTAGATCTAGCAGTAAAAATCCTGACACTAACCGACAAGCTGCAAGCGGGATTCGAACCAGCCAACTTCGGCTCCACATGCCGAGCACTCTACCACTGAGCCACTTGCCCGCTCTTGTTCTTGGTGAAAGTCGTCTCCTCATGGTCACACAACCCTAACGCCAACCAGCAGTAAAAATCCTGACACTAACCGACAAGCGGGATTCGAACCGGCCAACCTGGGGTCCCCAGGCGTAGTGCTCTACCACTGAGCTAACTGAACTAAACTCTTTCGAACATGAAGAACCCTTAGTATGAGACCACTAGAAAACAGACCATCGATAAGTAAACTTTTACTTTGAAACTAGAAACTTTTGAATCTATTTAACATGTTTTTGTTTTTTATTTACATAAAAATATTTTTCAATTTAGCTAATTTCAATTAATTTGCTTGTTTTTGTCTTTGTAGTTGTTGTAAAACTTTTGTGATTAAACTTCAATTTAAATATGCTACTTTATAAGATAGTAAGTAGATTTAAGATAAGAACATTGGAATGTTCAATACACATGCCGTTATTTACTTGAGTTCAAAGGACACAGCACTTTCACAGGGAGGAAGCCCCTGATTGAAATGTCTGGGCTACTCTGACTGGCTGGATTTGTCATCAGTTTGTGTCGCCTGATGCAAATCTAGTCGTGAGAAAACCGTACAGTGTGAAGCTAAGAGGTGTTCGAATCAGGGGAACCCATCGAGGCAGCTCCCCCATCGCGTCCTCCTCAAAGTGGTTCCTGTGGTAACTGCGGTCGAAGAGTCGAAAGTTCATCAACACATCAGCTGCAAATAATTGTGCAGGACTATGAGTGTGTCAGGAAATTGATGGTTTATTCTGTGCCACATCCAGTCCCCCTTAGATTCAATATGATGGTTCCTCAGAGTACTTTTTCAGAAGTACACAGATTGGCATTTTCAAAAGGACACGTAAAGGTCATTGTTTTTTTGTTTGTTTTGGTTTGTTTTTTTATTCTCTATTCCAAGCTGCGTGGCGCCAGAATTCTCAAGCATCATTAGACTTCCTCATTGTCTGCCGTCCCCCATCGCGGTGTCTTGAACTGTTCCCATGTGGTATCTTATCTTATCGGGGTCCAGAGTGGTCCTGAAGTCTGTCATAGAACGCAGAGAATTCTAATGCTTGACATTTTCAGAGGGAGGAACTTTGTCCTTAAAGAGTTCTTGGAGTCAAGCCAGATGCACCTTTACACTTCTTTCCACTGCTGGGGCGGTACTGGCTGTACTGGCTCACTTTCAGATATAATTAAATCCCGTAACCCCTTGTTCACAAGACACTTTCTAAAAATAATAATAATAATAATGAAGTGTGTGATGTCAGGACACGGTGATCAAATCTACAACGTCTCACATCGCAAGTACGGCCTCCCTCAGCTATCCTTCAATGTGCAATGTGGTATTAATATGTTTGCTGACTGAGAACATAACGAACATACGCAATCTGTACCAATTTAAAAAAAATAATACATTCAGTGCTGAATTTATTTTTCTATCCAGGAAACTGACTTGTGCCATTTACTCTTCATTTCTTGAAATGCTCATGCTACTTTACTTTTGAATATTTCTTGCTCGCCTTCCTGATCATTGGCTATCAGTCACTATTCATTAATGTTGTTTTGTTAATTTTCAGGTTTACTCTCAATGCAGTGGACAGCCGAGGCAGTCCCTCGGAATCAAGCTTCGTCTCAGTGCGGACTTCCTGTCCGATGGTGGATGACAGTCGAGCTGAAGGTATTTTTAAACCACCATCCCTTTTTGTACAAGCTGTGTCCACTTCAGTGAAACAAGCTCAAGAGACACATGAAGCAGCCGTTCACAAATTCACTCATCCAATTCAATTTAGAAATCTCTCAGAATGTGCTGTATTATTTGCCATTGCCTCACCTGTTTATTTGAATAAACAGGTGAGGACAAATCCCTGCTCCCCTTTTCTTTAATGATTACGTCCTTTCCTCGTTAAAATTGTTTCCCCCCTTTTATATTTCTCCGACTCGCCTCTGCTTTTGCTCTCACCTCTTCTCAGAGATAGCCGACAAGGTGTATAACTTATACAACGGCTACACCAGTGGCAAGGAGCAGCAGATGGCCTACAACACGCTGATGGAGATCTCCGCTCCGCTGCTCTACCGCATCCAGCACCACTACAATTCCCACTATGAGAAGTTCGGAGACTTTGTGTGGCGGAGTGAGGACGAGCTGGGCCCCAGGTGAGGAGATGTGGCTGATGTCTGACGCTGTTTATTCACGTTTCCTTGTCCTCCTGTCTGAGGACATGTTCTAGGATCAATTACAGTTGACTGATGTTTGTTACATAAGGAAAGCCAAAGTCTGTCTGAAGTGGAGCTGCCAGTTTCAGAGCATTCAGTCATTTCTCATGTCATCGTCTGCACCCCCACCCCCCTCAGGAGCATCGTTAAACAACCCCCCCACCCCCCCGGGCCCTCCCTCCTTTTCCAAAGTACTTAGTATAGTGGAAAGCAAGTGGGCAAGGTCACTGTGAAAACTCTACAATTACTGTCGCGCCTCACATTACCGACTCGATGCTGAAACCGTGTTTGACCGCCAAGCTAAACATTAAATTTGATAGTCAGCTAACACTAACTCAACTTCCAGCTCCCATTTCCTCTCCTGGCTCATAAAAAAAAAGAAAAAAGTTCCTGCGCGCTGTGCCACCCTGACATCCCCCTCACCCGTGACCCTCTTAACGGGGACACCCTCACAGATGGATTGTTGTGTGAACAGACGTTACGTCACTGCAGGGACAATGGAAAGCTTACTGACAAAGAAAATAACGACAAGGAATGGGGGGGGGGGGGGGGGAAAACTTTTCAGGGGGGGGGGGGGGGGGTAAACAACACTTTTGAGAAATGTATAAAAGTAAAATAATTCATGTATGAAAATAGGACAAGGCAGCTGGTCCAGGGTTGACAAACCTCATTTGGTCCCCCCCCCCTTTTTTTTTTTTTTTGTCCAATTACGGTCCCGTGTTTGTGTTTGTCCACCCCCACTGCCTGGAAGCAAGTCCTTTCAAGCCATGAATAATATAATAATTGTGGAATAACTTAAGACTCTGATTGGTGAAGGGGGGTGGGAGGCACGGGTTGGCCACTTGGACTTAATACAGGGATTGGGGTGGTCAAATGATGTGTTTGTGTGTGGGCACTTGCAAGAGGCGGGGGCGGCTTTTGGATGAGCGAGCACGGATTATTTACTGCCTGAAGTTGGCAGGCCTGAGCCTTGTTGGGGTAATTTACAAGCAGGCTCTATTGGTGGTGCCTTTTTAAAAGGTAACAGAATGGCCAAGTTAAACATAAGCACAGTCAGCACTCCTCCAGGAGCCGAGAATCCCAGGAGCCCCCAAATGTCCAGCAGCATTGTTTCAGCCGAACACTAGCTCCTTTCATAATTGTATTGTTCTCTGCATGTGCTATGATGTTTTTCCTTTCTTTTTAAACTTCACTGTAAACACAACTATTATCTTGTACTGCAGTGAGTGTACTTTTTCCCACAAATCAGCGCCCCCCACCCCCCACCACCAATTTAATGTTGTTTTCCGTTCTGGAATACATTCCATCAAAGCCGTGTTTGTGTTGCAATCATTTACAACAATGCAACCTGAACAGTTACATAAAATGATCATGTCATTTGTTTGGTTCCTTGTTTTGAGGACTTCCTCTGTCGTCCTGAAGGACAGATAATGTGTTTAATTTGTCTCTCTCCTCGCTCACGTTTCTTGCCACCTTGATTATGTGTTTGGTATTCTGTTGTTTCAGCCGTAAGAATTTAAGGGAAATGAGAAAATGCACCCCCCCCCCCTTTTTTTTTCAGCAAATAAGTGAAAAGGATGTCTGTGCTCCTTGCTTAACTAAAGACAGATGTTGATGCTCAGCAGACACTGCTTTTCAAAACAAATGGAATTTTGCCCTTCTCCGCGTGTGTTTTCCTCATTTCAGATTCCATACGAGCTTAACAACCTGGAATACTCACACTGTGTATTTTTGTTTTGTGAGAATGGAATTGATGTTTCTGGGCTCTTTTTTTTCAAAATTGACAAAAAAGAGACAAGCTATCTCTCTTGGAGTTTTTAACACTTCCTCGGCCAAAACGCAATTGCATATGATGGTTTTGACCCAGACTGAAACTCCATCACACACCCTTTGCATTCTGGTAACACTTAACGCTGTGTGTTTCCGTGCAGACATGGAGTCAGAGGAGGTGCAAATAGAAGCACAATGCCCCGTCTGTCTGTTTCCTCTTCTTTCTCTTATTCTTTTCGTTTCATTGTTTTCGATGTATTTGCAAACTCTGGAATTCTTTATCTGCGGGTGCATAGAATCTTAAGGTGGAATTAAATGGTGCCTTGTTTTATCCAATCCCATCGTTTCATTGCAGTCACAAAAAGTGCCCAGCATTTTCTCTTTGTGTGTCATCTAGCAGAGAGTTACACTCATTCAGTTGTTATTGCAAAGTTTAGAGCTGCTGGATTAATTGACTAATATCATAACAGAGATGATCACAGATGGTTTTACTTGATTTTGAGTTCCTTAATCCTCAGGAGTCGCAGATCAAGCCGGTGTGATCGAATTACGTGGCTGGTTTGAGATGTTGCAGCGTAAACACAAAGCCACAGATTTCAACTTTGAAAGTGCTGACTTGAAACTTTGTGCTGGTGTTTTTTGTTTTGGTGTTGATAGGCCAAGCAAAACAGAGATTTGATAAGTAGGAATTTTATGTGAAAAAAATAAACATATGTACTGTGGTCAGTGTCACACAGATTTAAAAGTGTGTTTACTTTCAGTGAATCATGCTCTCCGGCTTTTCTCCATTCCACAGAGATCCTGCTTGTGTCCGATGTCACTTCTCCTCATGTACATAGTTCAATAGAGAACAGTCTTTAACCTGATTCTGCATTTGCATGTTTTTGCGTTTCATTTCATTTTTCATGCGGATGCTGAGCTCCAATATTTTTGCTGTCTCCGTTTCAACAGGAAAGCCAACCTGATACTTCGCAGGGTGGAGAAGATTAGCCACTACTGCCGCTCCCTCTTGCGCAGCAGCCACATCCAGAGCCGCACCGACACCATGGCGTACGTCTACTGCCGGAGCGAAGAGGGCCGAGTCGCCAGTAACGTCTGGCACGGCTCTTTACACGAAAGTCGTACCAACTGCATGGAAAAGCTCATCTCTGTACAGCGCAACACATACAGCAGCACCAAACTCCGATGAGGCAGCCGTCTGGAGACGAGCAGCTCTGTCTCTGTTTTTTTTCTTGTTTTTTCTTTGCAAAATGACATCATCGATTGATGCATCACTCCACTCTGCAGCAGGTGTCTCTCAAGTGACTGGTGCGTTTTGAAAACCAGGAGAGACACAAAAAAGAGAACCTCAGAATCCACTGGACATTGTGTTGAAGCCACGGAAGAAAATTATGTGGCCTTCTTTTCGGATAATTAAAAAAAAAAAAAAAGAAAAAATCTGGAGCGATCTTATTTCCTCTACATGCCAGTGATTGCACATACAGTGCATCCGGAAAGTATTCACAGCGCTTCACTTTTTCCACATTTTGCTACTTTACAGCCTTATTTCAAAATGGATTCAATTCATTCTTTTACCAAAAAATTCTCCACACAACACCCCATAATGACAACGTGGAAAAAGTTTTTAAAGAAAAAATCTGGAGCGATCTTATTTCCTCTACATGCCAGTGATTGCACATATCAATGAGAATCTGCAGTGTGGACATGTAAAATATCATCCAGCCAAGAGAAACTGCTTGGCTCACGTTCTTTGAATGTAATATTGTAGTTCCTTTCTTCGGTGCTTTGAGGCTTACCTGGAAGAGATGACAGGGAAAAAAAAAAAAAAGGAAAAAGTCAATTGCATAACTTATTTGCCTTTACGACCTTCATTTGAAAGGAGAAACTCAAATGTGTGAAAGCCATTCGAAAGTCATTTACTTGTTTTCAAGTTCACGTCTTGTTAAAGAATAACAAAAAAAGCGTCTTGATGAATTTCAAATCAGTAAGTGAGGGGCTTTGTCGTTAGTTTTGTTTTTCATTTGAGCAGACATAGCAAGGCTTTGCGTGGAAGCAGGGAAATTATGCAAAGACCGAGAGGGCGGCTTTGAAACGTCATGCTCATTAATAGATTTTAAATCCAGTGCTGAAATCTAAAAATCCTCGTTTTTTTTAATACTTAAGTCAAATAAATACTAATCTGTAGAATTCCACAGAATACAAATTTGACTTGTCCACACAACCAGAACAAAATGGAAAATGAAGTGAAGGCCTTTTTTTTTTTTTACAAACCCATGTAATATGCTTGTAATCTAATAATACGTTACAAACTGCCAGTGAAATCAGTTACGGAAGTTTTGCAAATTAATAATAGATCCATATAGATGAAGGGGGGTAGTGTTAGAAACTAGAAGGGCAATCAAAGAGTTTATAACTTCGTCAAGAGTCCCTTTAGGAAAACCACATTTAACTTCAATAGATTTAGATTTTTTTTTGCAAAAAAAACTTTTAACTCTGAATATCGGTGACCTAAACCTGCCTGATGTTCTATAACATGTTATGCATTTATTTTTATGTTTCAAGATCCAGAAAGTATTCACTGGGAAAGTGGAAATGCTGAAAATGGCCCAAAAATCTCACAATGCTAAAGAATATTAAGGGGAAAAAAACTTGGATCTAAATTGAAGATATTCTTGTTCCTCCACAAATATTTTTTTGGAAAAATCCATGGAGTAGATTTTGAATTTCCAATAACAACTGGTGACAAGTTGTTTGAGCTTTTTAAAAGTTTGACAGAATTTGACATTGGTCCATATTTATTCGTGCTCCCAGAACTGTCCTGAACAGTTTTGTCCCGAGCTGAAGTTCAACAACGTGAGGTTCACGTGAGCTGGAGGAATCTGGGGTTGTCATATCTTCGAAGCCATGGATCTTGCTATCGGGAAGATTAACAATGCCTTTTTTTCATCTCATGTTATATGAATTGTAATAATAAATTATTATATTGTACATTTTAAATTGTAAAACAACAGACACCTGTATTATGTGGCTTTGATTGTCTTTTTTCTGAAGAATGTGAAGTATTAAAAATGTATATAAAACCAGAGGCGTCGACTCGCAGCACTGCAGCGGAATGATTCCATTAGAACTGACAAGGTTAATTTAGATTTAAAGATGGCTCTGACAGCTGCGGAGCATTTATCTAAACCTATTTTAACATCACAAGTTCCAAAACAATTTAAATTCCCCCACAAACATAACTCATTCCAAAATTGTTTACCACATGTGCAGATGGTTTCCTCATGTATTTACTGATGCTTTTCTGTCTTGCTTTCCTCAATTTTCATGAATATTATTTTCCACCTGGTAGCTATTTTCCTGCTGGGCCATCATCATCATCATCGTCGTCATAATTTCAATTTGCTTTATTTTAGAATTACATACCTTCCAGTTTGCATCAATCTCTAATGCAATCCAGCAGAGGAGAAATTCAGTTGTTGAAATTCAGTGACTCAAACCTGCCGTTTTTTAACAGAGGAGCGCTCACGCTGCATCTTAAAATAGCCCATCGAATAATTGTCACAGCGTGTCAGTTAATAGCCCATCTGATACTTGGGGCACTCGATACTCCCACACTTCCTTGTTTAATCCTTGAGAGCTCGTCTAGTGGTGTGTTTGCGTCATATCAGAGGAAACCAAAGAATGGGATGTTGTTGCCTCAAAATGTTAACACATGTTCGGAACACCCACAGGTCTAAGTCCAATTGTGTTCATGACTTCGAAAAATCAATGAACCGCAGCCTATCATCAAGTTTTTAGTGTCGTAAAAGTAAAAGTTATGATCCTGTAAAGTTAACTGCTTATACTGTCTATATGCAGGAAGTTCTTTATTGCAGAGATCCTTATGAGTAATGACATTGATTTAATTTCATAATTCCACTAAATTAGGTTATAATCATTCTTTAAATTGAATTAATAGTTTTAAAGTGGTTCCATACTACATGATTGATACAATTCAAAACTTAATTTTTGAATTGCCTTTGGTATCATTAACATTAATGACCTTTTTATATCACAATAGCAATCAATCAATATAAAGATAATTGAACACGTTTCATGGTTAAAGTGTAACTTTATTGTGTTAATATAAATGTTCCTCACATCTTTATTATTGAGTTTTATCTTAGCATAATATACAAATTGTTTCACAATAGTTTCAGTCTCAAGGCTTTCTTTAATTCTTAAAGCAGACTGAATGTTTTGGGGTTAAATTTTTCAAATTTTTTGGCTTTTTTCTAAATCCAACTGGGTTCCATTGATACAGTATTGACATAAGCCGCTCGGGCCATCGACACCTGCATGTAACGTTGACTTCAATTATCTGTCTTGTGAAGTGGTTAAACATAATCTGATGTGATTACCTGGCTCCTGTGTTCTGCCTGGACTGACAGAGACCTCCCTGGAGGGACGCCCTATGGGCAATAGACCCACGATGGCGGAGTTGCACGCTATCACACCAAACAGTCGGGTCAGGATTAATCAGCCTGATGGCGAAATGAGGCAGAGATGAAAACAGCTGCAATCATATATTCTGTTAGCACATGTAGATCGCATGGTATTTCCCAGGTTTCACCCAATTTACAACATGATCCCGCTTAAAAATATTTACATTTGAGCCGGGAAGGGGGGAAATCATTCACTGAACTAACAGACAGCTATCCTCTATGAATTACTCTAATTTATGTCATTAACTGAAGGTGGCTATGCCTCTCTGCATGTGAGCTGCTGGGAAGCAGTTTCTTTTTCCATCTCCCTCAACAAACTATTCCTTTAAGCTCAGATCCAGTTTCTTTCCAGTCATGCAACATTAACTGCACTTTAAAAATCAGTAGCTTGATGTTCATTCTCACAAATTAGGCCATTAACGTCATTGGTGTGCCAGGAACAGCACTCACATTTCCATGCCAATGTATCAATGGAGGCTTAAAGAATGAGTTCCTCTTTTACAACCAGCTCAGCCCATTTTCTTTTTTTGAAAGGGTTCACTATGGATCTTCAAGACCTGAATGACTTCCAGAAGAATTGAACATTTCAGAGGCACATAAGAGTTAAATATATAAAATAGGTCCGTGTGCAGGACGTCTTTAATGTTCGCTGGAAAGAAAAAAACCAAATCTTTGCTTTCAAAGAACTGACCAGACTCCTCCAGCGTATGTTCACTTTAACCAGTGTTTTATTTCTACACAATAAATGACAGCAAAATGAACATGATACTCGTCTTTATGACTCTTCCTTATGAAAATATAGTACACGTTTTGCCATGTACCAGAGCACCAAAAAATAGATATAATTGCAACTGTGGAAACAGAGAGAAACATTGACTGTAACATAAAAGTCCAATCTGTTGTATATGTGCCTGAAAAAGTGCATACTGTGTAAGAACCAAAAAGAGAGGAGGCCATCGGGGGGGGGGGGGGGGGGGGGGGGGAAACAGGGGGAGTGGGGGGGGGGGGGGGGGGGGGGGGGGGGGGGGGTCCGATGGCAACCTTTACAGTGTTGGTGAAGCGAACACAAAGGCGTTATAGGGGTATGGACTCAAACAACGTACAGCGTGGACTGAGGAGAACTGGAGGCTGTTTGTCGGTGCCAGTCAACCCGGAAAGAATGTGAATTCTAACTAAAGACAAAAATTGGTCATGTTTTGGGGAAAAACTTCAACAAACTCCTACAACCCAGACACGACCATCAGGATTTTTATTCATCTTGACAACAAATAAATAATTTATGACTCAATGGATAATTTCAATGGTTTAGACCAGCGGTCCCCAACCTTTTTCGTGCCACGGACCGGTTTAATGTCAGACAATATTTTTTTACGACCTGCATGTAAACTGTGGTATTTTCTAAACATAATAAACGTGAATCCACTCTACCTATTTGCTACTACAGCGTCCTCTTAACATCGCTACAACATCATAACATGAGTAACGTCCTCTCTGCCTACAACGCTTTCTGGTCGCGATGGTAATGTTTAAACATGCCTTCAAATTAAGATGCACCACAAATACAAAGTGCATTAAAAATACAACTCACCACAACGCTGAATCAGTGGGAGCCCTGAGCTTGTTTCTCTGCAACGAGGCGGTCCCATCTGGGGGTAATGGGAGACAATGACACCCGAAGTGTGTGGTTTATGTCCAGTCTACTTCGTAATTTTGTTTTGGTCGACGTCACTGCAGAAAACCCCGCTTCACACAGGTTGTATGTTGGAAATGGCAACAGCGTTTTCAGTGCTGTTGTAGCAATCTCAGGGTATTAAGCCATGACTTAAATCCAAAACACCGGCAGAGTTGTTGTCCGAACGTGACCGAGAAGAGCACCTTGACCCACGTCAAGAGTGACATGACGGATGTAATTAAGAGAATAGGGTAATATTTCAAAATAAAACATCGGTCAGATTCCGAAATAAATAAAACGGAAGTAATGTAAGTTATTTATTCTTTCTGTGCGGCCCGGTACAAAATGGCCAGGGGGTTGGGGACCGCTGGTTTAGACAACAGTGCTTGTACTTAAGCCATTATGGACAAATAAATGCTGACAGCTAAGTGGTGTGGTAAAGCATCACAGGTCTTTTTTTTTTCATATCTGTCTTGCAGGTGATACTTTGACACAATGCACAACATATTCACGGTTCATCTCTTTGTATAATAATTAGGATAAAAATCAATCCAAGAGCTACTCCCAAACAGTTAGTACATGGTTTGCAAATACAATCATCATGTAATAGTATTATTTACATCTTAAAATATATTTGTTGAGCAATCAGGTACGAAACATTGCAGTAATACCACTAGTTATCAACATAATATGTAAATACACTTTTTTTTGTACTTCCCACTTAGAAAAAAGGACAATTCACCTTTTTTGTATTTACTGAGGGATTAGGAAACAGACATAAGTGGACCATTCTATAACCATAGGCCTGTGAGAGGTACTTCATGTGGTACAATACACAAAGAAAATGTCTTACAACGAGATGGCACATCAGTATTTTTCTCCACATTGATCTGAGCGGAAACATTAGGGACTCTGACACTCGTTCTTGCACTCTCCTGTCGCTTTGTAATGACTCCGGCACTGCACAGTTTTTTTTTTTCTTTCTCTTTTCGATTCAACAACCTCGGTGTTAAATTAGAATCAAAGGACTACTATCAAAGCCACGTCATAAAAACTGCAGTACAAATCATATGATATATGATAAGCGTGGGCTCCATGAGGGGAGAGGAGCTGTGTTCCTTCAGCCTAACTTCAAAAGGCTCCATAAGCTGGGCAAACATCCTCTCTCATTTTCACAGGGCCAGCTTGACCCTGGTGGCCCCGCGCAAGCATACCTGACAGTGACAGATGAGGCAGTGTGTTGAGGGAGTGGGGAAGTGGGAGGAGGGAGTGAGGGAGAGATGGGTGGTGGGAGTCCCAGGGAGAGAGAGAAAGGGAGAGAGGGGTAGGGACGGCTGCCACCCCCTTGGAGAAACTCTGACTCACAGCGTTCGGCTTGTTGCCAGCCAGCGCAGGCCACCCCTGGCCCAGGAGCAGCCTCTGTGAGTACACATTTTCACACCTGGACAAATAGCTCGACAGGCCAGTAAAAGCAGCCCACCCATCCCCGCACCTCTCTCCCTGCCCACCGTCCACTCCCCCTGCCCTCTGAGATCGCTCCATCTGGGGCACCATCGGCTGCCTCTTGACCTCCACCTCGTCTTTCACTTCAGTTTTTTACTCATCCCTCCCTTTGCCACTCCTCCATTATTTCTCCTGCCCTCAGCCAGCTGTGAAGAAATATTTACTGTGCCGAGCAAAGCTCTGAAAACATTATTTTGCTATATTATGGATTTATGTACTTGACCAATATATACTTGGTTCTTTTTTCACAACTGCTTGTATGTATGGCTAATGGATGCATTTAAAAAAAAAAAGCAGAAAGAGAAATAACAAAAAAGGAACTTTACATTCTGTTTTTTAAAGAGAAAGAAGATACACTGCACTCAGTAATATTTAAACATGATGAATCCTTATTGGATGTGAGCAGCGTCCATCTACACTTAATGACCAAAGGGATTTCACGGTTGTGGGCTAGGAGTGTACTGTGTGTCCGATCCACGCTCGATGGCAGCAATCCCAACTGATGACAGACAAAACGACGACCTTTACTCCCAACCGATAATGTTTCTGTTTATAAGAACAATGTAAAAAATAACTTACATGGACATTAAATATAACTTAAAAAAGTATAACACTCTCAATAAATAGTTCTACTATTTACACCATCATCATTATGAGACGCAAAAATCACTAAAATACCAAAAATATAGAAGCAGCAAACATTACAGGCATGAGGTACAGCAAGGGATCCTGTGAAGACTACAGTAGAGAGGCGATGTCCTCATCCAATGCGCAATCTTATACTTTCTTCCATTAATTTCTTGGTTAACTATGGCTTACGGGAACCCTCTCCGATATCTAAGTGTTCAAGTTGACGTGCAGTCACAGACTGTAGCCTTTCTGATCGCTATAGTGACGTGTTGTTTTTGGTGTCCAGATTTTGGCTGATGACAAGAGGAAGGATATGAGTTAGTCGGAGAACGTGGAAGCGACAGGTCGCGTTAACTTGGTTCACGAGTCACAGGAAAGATCCAATGACAGATTTTGGGATTCGTCAAATGTCTGGAATGGCTTCCCAGTGACCTCAACGGCAGATGATGAACTGCAGTACTGCATGACATTGGCGTGGTGTAGTGATCGCAGATCACTCTCTCCCCATTGGTGACAGTTCTATGTAAAAGCAGCAGTATCTGGAGTACTAATATATATATATATATGTATATATATATAATTTGATAATATCAACATAATACAAGTCTCTTTTTTTAGTTATTTTTCTTTTTAAACTAGGACTATATGTTTTTCATATAAAGTGTTAAATGCAATGAAGATGATGTAGCCTTTAGAACATCCTTACAAAGTTTCATAAAAAAGTCTTTCTTCATTTACGCATTTCCTTCACCTTCGGCCTTTGTGGGTTTCTGCAAAATGTACACCTTAACCTTAAGGATGTGTGAAACAAACATGAGGGCTAAACAAAAGACCAACAATCTAGCTAGACCTTAAATATGTGACAATATACTTTCAATATACAATATACCTTCTGTGGATAATGCATTGGTGTGTACCCTACTTTGCAAGATTTAGGGATTTGGTGACTCTACTTCATTGATAATATGGTCGAGAGGAGTAATGACAGGAAGGGTTATAGCACACAGGGAGTCAAATGACTGGATATCATACAGTTTGATTCAGATCACCGTTCTGACAATAGCAGCTTCTAAACATTTTTGAAAAAGATATACTTTTTTTTCTTCTTACATGGCAACTAAAAAGTGCAGTAACTGAGGTCAATAATACAAACACTGATTAAATATGACATTTTGTAAAAAAAAAAAAAAAAAAAAAACGAAACCATTTTGCAATGCCCCCGTCCATCAGGAGCAAGTAACAGTATTTACATGATATTTTTCATTGTATTTGGTGGAAAATAATACCTTTTTCACTTTCTCTGTATGCTGTGGTATTGTCTCAGTCCTTCACTCACATTGGTTGAAAAAAACAAAAAAACAACAATGATCTTGGTCTTACGTCACCAGTTGTACAGCTCCATGTCTTTGATAGTTAACCTACTTATGGGAATGCTCTGCTAATGCTGCGTTGACATATACATCCAAATGTCACTTTTATTTGCGTACAACATTGTCGCCCGCTAGAGCTGCAGAGCTGAGGGTCCGACACTACCAGGAGGGGAGAGAGTTTTGTGCATATGTGTGTGTGTGTGTGTGTGTGTGTGTGTGCGTGTGTGTGTGTGTTCAGATGTGGTCTCATTCCACCAATGCGCGTTCTCGCCGAGAGCCACAGCCTCGATCTACAGCCTCGATCCAGCCCTATTTATGTTTGACTATACTGTGCAATCGGAAGAAAGAAAAAAAAAAGCAAAAAGCCACAGACTCCTGACAAGCATTGACTACATTCTGAACGCAGCTGGGATCATTTTATTTTCAGTTTCAACCATTTGAATTGGCGCTCGAGGTAACCAAGTTCTCATCGAGCACCGTGAGGGAGCGAGTTCAAACTGAAACTAAAATCAGCCCAACCCAAAGTGAGGTGTTACGGATGCACATTCTTTAAGTCGTGGTCAATGTGTGTAGGATTTCCTCGGTGCTACGGGTTAAACAGGGATGACAAGTGAGGTCCTGTGTTTTTCTTTTTTTTTTTTTTTTTTAAGTTCTTAGTGCATTTCATATGTGGTGTTGTCATCACGTATTAATGTGAGTAGAACGTAATATGCACTAACATGCAAGCGTGAATGAATGCCATAGAGAGGTACTGTATAAGCAGCAAGGCCCACATCCCTATTAGACGTCCGACCCTATTAGATATGATGTGACAAAGCAGCAGCAAACACAGTAGCTGAAGCCATGCTAAGAACTACGCATTCAGGCTTTTGGAATTTTAAATGTTATCTGGAGTTGTGTCAACGTTTGGTTAAAAATGTGTTTGTGTGTAATTGTAATGGTAATGTTGTAGTGTTTTATTTTTTTTTGTTTGTTTTTTTTGGTGTTTATGTTGAATCTGTGGCTTGAAACATGAGATGAGACACTACAGGCAAATAGACTTTTCATGCAAACTTCTGAGATAATCTGCTTCTATAATTTGACTTGACACGCATAGAAGCCCATTTTAGTACACTTTTACTATTTAGTTGCAAGTTTATTTGTCCTAAAATTCACCAAAAGTGAACGATTGTTGCAGAATAACAGGTATTGTTGTAAAGCTCTCTCTCTGACATAAAGTTTTCAGGTCCGAACAGTTATTTATTTATTTAGTATGACAGATTCTGTCAACAAATAATGGTTTCCAATTTTAAAATACATGTCTTTAAAGGCTAAGTCAATCACCTCATTCATCACCACTTTTACTTAACTCTATTTTCAGATTATTGGTATAAATATTACTCCAATTTTTAACCTTTGTCAAGGGTCCATTTTGTAAATTGTTGCATATCAAAGCCATATTTTAACATTCAAAATAAAAAAAAATAAAAAAAAATAACTCTATTCACCTGAAGTGTCTCGCACAACATTGCATGGCTGTCTCATTCCCACAAAGCTTGAAATAGCCTCTGTAGCTTCTGAAGTGCTGATGAAGAATCATACTAATGAAAATGGACAAAGCGATGTGGAGTGTCTGACCAGTTTGAAGCCAGGGATGACATGAGCAAAAACTCCTAGCCTCTCCAAGAAAAGGTGTTGAACATGCCCTCAAAGTGTCTGAGGGATTCTCTTTTAACATTCCTTCATACTTGCAAAACACAAAGTCAACATCGACACGATCCCCAACTTGCACATATTGAGTTATACCTTAGGTTCAATCGTGTGATTGTAGAGCGAGGTCACTAAACAGACACTGAAGCCGGCACAAAACTGAACGAAAGGCATGCTACCTAGGCTTGGTTATGTTTCTGTTTAGTTTTTTTGTTTGTTTGTTTGTTTGTTTTCTTATTAATTCATGTAATTTCTTTTTTTTTTTTCTCTTTGCATTATATGTATTTTTTTATGTTGATGATATTGCAGGGTTACTTTCCTTGTTAGCGGAGAAATGACGTTTTCTGTGAGGTCTTGTGAGTCCCATCCTCTTTTTCCAGATCTTTCTTGTGATGTGGAGGTGTCGGTTTTATTTCAGCTGGTTGGGGTTGCAGTATGGATGGAGAGGTATGCCTGTTAAGCAGCATGTGCAGGAAACTGGAGGCCGAGAGAAGAATGAACGCCTCGGCCGCTCTGGCTGTGTTGTGTTGAAGCAAGGTTCCTGGGACGTTGAACAGAGGTCCCTGCTCTGGTTGGTCACCCCAGGGAGTGGACGTGTTCATCCTTTCTGTTCTCTATAGCGTTGGGATCCCGACAGGAGCATTCATCCCGTATGTCGCAGGACATGGGAAAAGGAATCACCTGGGCAGAAGAGATAAATAGTCGTTCAGTGTAATTGCCTTTAACTCTTAATCCCACTGGCCCTTTCCATTACAGAGGCATAATGGGTGGTTGAAAGAGGTTCAACCGCACAGCAATCATTTTAAAAGTCAACATCCTAAGTGTCCATCAACATCAAAAAAATGATGTTGACTTTCAACGGGATGTTTCTAAATAAAACATGTAGTTTTTTAGTTGTTGATTTTACCACCATAAACAAATGGTGGCTACAAATGGCTACAAAAAATACAACAAACAAAATGGAAAAAGTCAATTTGTAAAGTCATTGTAATGTTTCTCATCAGAGTGAGACTGTTGTGTATTTGTATTGGGCTCATATGGAGTCTTACTGCTGCTGTTATAGTAGCAGATCAATACTATTCTACTTAAAGCTGCAGTAGTACTTGGCACTGAAAACCATTCAGATCAAAATATCAGAACTTCAGAACAATCAATATCCCAGCCTCTCCTATAGTCTGATGCCAAAGTTAAACACTGTGGTTTAAAAAAAGAACTGGAACATCATTGGCCTTTGCCCCTGGCGTTTGACGTCACCAGATAACGCTGGCAATGCGTCACCGGCACCAGCTGCTGATGCCTCCTCGACTCACCTCTCAGGGGGCCGTCTTCAGCTGTTTGGGTAGGCAAAATGTGTACCCCATCACTGGACCAAACAAGGACCACATGTGGTCTCAGTCATGGCAGGCAGGCGGCAGACCAAAGGCATGTCTGCACTTGTGTCCTGGTGGCTTATCAGATCAATCTGTGGTTGCCTGTGGCCATTGTCTCTCTTTCTGATTAGGCTTAACTGGCATCACTTCTCCTTGTACAGTGGACTTTAGCGAACAAGGGAAATGTTACAACAATTTACAAGCCACAAACCCCACACAGATTGAGCTGTTTCCACTGGAGGGCCCTGGCACAATTATGTGGATATGAAGTAGCTGCTGCTGTAATACCATCCAATAGATTGCATCCAGGGCTGATACTATGTGGGAGGTAAGTCGGTTCAGGTGAGTAAACACTACTTTCACACCAAAGGCATTTTAAGGTTGACTCACTTCCTGAATGTATAAACTGAAGCTCAATACTGAAACAGTTTCATTTTGAATTGTGGCTACAGCTAATTGATTTCACGACTCCTCTTTTTGCACCTTTAAATTTATTTTAAACTTGTTTGATGTGACCTTGTGGTTGTTGATACAGTAATATTATGTGAGCCAAAAACATAAACAGATCCTGCGGGAATGTGTTTCTAAATAAGACTTCTTGTCCGACAACTTACCAACGACTTTCCTTCACTTGTGTTTCAAGAACGTCATAAAAAGGGCCATGCATCTTGCTTTGGGTAGCACTGTAGCGTTAATGGCCAAAGTGTTACACATTATAGTGAGTGGTAAATGCAAAACACAGGAAACAGAAGCAATATTTTTTTGGAGAGCGCAGGATTTGTAGAGAGCAGTTGCGTGGAATGACATGGGGGAAGCATGCGAGTCACTGAGAAGCAGTGACGCAGGCTCCCCTTTGAAAAGGGGTATAAAAGTTGTTAGTGTGTTTGGGGTGGGGGTGGGGGTGGGGGGTCAAAATGTGAGGGCCAGGTGGGCAGTGCCCAGCCTCCTCTGAGAAAATGAGGCCTACATGTGACGACTTTACAAGCCCAGGGCCGGACACACTTCAGAAACAGCTGTCAGCCGTGTGAACCGTGTTTCCTCTGTGGCTTTTTGCAGCCAAGAACACGACTTGTCTCCTTCAGCGACTCTTCCCTATGCTACCCTGCTTTTCCCCTCCTCTCTCTTTCAGCACAGTTTCCCAGTGCACCTCCTACCTCCCTCCCACACCATGCTTCCCCTCCAAGGCCACTTCTGTTTATCTCTCTATCTGGAGAATGATGGTGGGTGGCAAATTTGACATGGTTTCCTCTGACCTTGACCTCCAGGGTGGCTGGGCCAGCTGCCACATCTGGCCCTGACTTGGGGTTCTCTCAGGGTGGCTGGGAAATGGGACTGGTTGGCCTTGTGGGCCTTGGGGCCCTCACACTGCCCCATGTCCCAGGGCTAGAGGGGGGCTGGGGGGGAGACAACCACTAACAGCAACATGAAAGCCCCTCTGAAGAACACAGACCTTGTCAGAGCCCCATCCTTCCATCTTAGGAACAGGTCAAAATAACACAGAGTTCCTCTCTAGGTTTCTGTGTGCGCAGTATGTGCGTGTCAGTCAGTGCTTACAGGAAAGAAGGTGGTGTAAGGGGCACAGGGAAAAGAGAACTGGCTGAACTAGGGATGCATAACACACTATTCATTAGCAGCTAAGTGAGGTAATTAGAGTGTGTAACGTGCAGCAGTTTGGACAGAAACATCTTAGGCTGCTCTTTTTCTTTTTAATCCAAGGTGTATTTTTAAATAAATGAATATACTTGTGTCAGTCAAAACCGGAGCTGGGGACACGGTGTGTTTTATGAAAGCAGCACAACATGGGAAAAGCCTTCACCAGGGCATGAACCTACAGTCAGCCTTATGATTTCAAACGTCCTTGGTTATATCAATCCGTCACGTGAAAGACTCAGAACAAAGTGTGAGAAATATATGTATAAAGGGGAAAAACAAACCAGGATCTTATTAGGGAGAGAGTTAAGAGCAACTTGAGACCGCATAACTGAGTTTGGCAAAATTAGTGCGAACACTTGGCATCAGCAAACAGCCACAACCTCTAAACACTGTGGGGAGTTCCCCCCGCCCCGGCACCCCCCGATGTGTAACTACCTATGCTCAGTTGTGTAGAAAAGCCCTCTTATCCCTTCTTCCCCTCACTCTCAGATGTCTTTTGCACCCTCCGTCTCCAGCCCCCACTATACCCACACACTGAGAAAAGTTGGGAATAAAGGAAGCGACGGCCTGCTGCTGCTTATTTTAATGGGTCGCCATAAGCGCTGTGTTGCAGTGGTTTAACAAAATACAGTAATTCTTCATGTCATGACCAAGAAATATGTGTATATGAGAGTCCCTGCTCCTATCTTTGCCCCAGCCCCTTCCTCCCTTTTAATTGCCTTGGCAATGGGAAATATGGTCATCTTAACTGCCTGAAACTGTTAAAAAAAAAATAAAGAGCTTTGATGGGATTTTTTTTTCTGGCATCCTGTTATGTGCATATTTGATGGAGAACATGTTAAGGTAGAAAACGAGAGGCCGCAGGGACAATGACTGTTACTCACCACAGAACAATATTCTATATTCTATCAATTTATGTGTGTGTGACACGTCTAACAGAGCAGTGTTTAAGGAATATAACTTTCATGGAGTAAAATAAATGTAAATTTGTTGACAGACGAAAAATGCCAGAAAAGTGATTGAAGAGAAAGGAGCTTGTCTACGTGAGTCACAAACGCAGACGAAGAGGTTAGCGGTCAGGGGTGGCTATCACGGACCATCAGCTAAGACACAAACATCAATTGTGCCACATAGAGAGTCACGTAGCAAGCACACTCGTGCCAGACTGCGAGTTGTAAACACAGTCAAGGGACTTACCCAAAACCCCACCATCAGCACAGAAAAACATACAGGCACATTTAGAAATAGTTGTTTTAAAGAGGCCAAGCCGTATAACTATATAATCGGTGCCCTCTGCGTACCGCTTCCAGCATCCAAGAAAGGAATTCCTTCCAAACTGGGGGGGGAGGGGGGAATGGGGGGGGGGGGGGGGGGCTGGAGGGGACCTACAAAAAAGGGTCTCGGCAGGCTACCTTCAGCAAAGGCATACTCCTGCCGCCTCTCCTCACTGCCTCTCCAAATCCTGCCAACAGCTTGCAACTATTAAGGGGAGATCCTGTGGTGACCTTACGGGCAGCCAGTCCTTGCACCTTCAAAGCTCCTGGGGTGGAATAATACACGGCAAGTCATCCAGAACTCCTTAATACACAAATCTCTACCAAAATAAAAGACGAGAGCGGCATTTGCTGGGAACGAGAGTAAAAGTAAATGAGCAACGGACTTCCATTGCTTTTCAGGGGAAACAGGAGGAAGAATCTGGAAATATTTAAGAATTGATAACCTAATTCAATAGCTTGTGCAGCTTTGGGAATGAGATGAAAACGTCTTATTTGTTCATCTGGAAGAAGCATTCCATGGATGAGGATTTTTCATATTGGACTGGTGAATCATTTGGTATTTGAAAGGCATGCTATTTGATGTTGCGTAACCTTATAATAAACAATCAAAGCAATCAAGCCACTGAAGCGTCTTGTGCTAAAGCGGGCGGTGAGCAGATGTTTCCAGCGGTGCGTCGTATCTACTCCATCAGTAAACTAGAGACAATAGTGGTATGCACATTTGGTTATGGGTCATAGAAAATAACAAGTGAGGCAAAGGAGAGTTGTTTTTTAACCTTCGGACAGTTTGGACAGACTAAAAGGATAAAAAGATGTATGACTGTGAATGATGAGGGAAAATGAGCATCTGCTGCAATATTTCATGTTGTCCTGTTCTTTTCCCTTTAGCTCATTACCAAAGATCAGAGAGAAAAAGTGGACATGGGAGATTTTGGCAGACAAATAATAGTTGGGAATGTGCGTGTGTGCATGTGGTTCTGCGGAGGGGGATCGTACCATTTTCCTCATGTGCTGTGTCACAACACATGAGGGACAACATCGTGCATCGAGGTTCCCATTGAGTCAGCAGACTCGTCGATTACAACCCATGTCTGGTATCTGTGATCATCTGCTGTGTGTTTGTTTGTGCAAGGAGGTCAACTTAACAGGGAGAAATATGAAAGAACGAGAGTGTGAATGAGTGTGTCTCTGTCATATTCAGGATTTTATGATGAATTTCTAAGGACAGTTTGTTTGAATGTTGCCATATTGTGAAAAGGCTTGGTTAAGGTTAGGCTGAGGATAAGTTTAGGGTTAGGAAAGTGTTGGTTGTTGTTAGAGTTAAAGTAAGTCTGCAGGAAATGAATGGGGGGGGGGGGGGGGGGGGGGGGGGGGGGGGGGGGGGGGTTTGGGGGTCGCTGGGGTTATGTTTCATAGTACAGCTTATTAGATGAGCTTGACCTTTGTTTGCCATGAGACTTTTCCTCAGAATGGATGTTTTGAATGTGATCTTATTTGCTCAGCATGAGTAAGAAAGTGAAGTCATACAAAGCTCAAATGACTTGTGTTCATTGATTTACAGTGAATCACATCCATGGGATTGTCTACTACTACTTAGCTAAATGTGCGTGTCGAAACTGAAGTCAGCCTCATGTTTTATCAAGCATGTAAACATCTGCAGAAAAAGCGGTTGTAAACTCTTTAAATGAGCTACAACTAAACCACGTGGGTGCAAGAGTATGTTGAAGATACACTCCTATACATAAACAAATTCATTGATTTTTATTGTGCAGGCCTCTAATAACTGGAAATAAATATAATGTCATGCATTGTTAGCATTTACCTCAATGATGTATTTCTAATATTTCTGGTGCATACTGTACAAAGCAGTTAAGTGAAACGCTACCAAACTGTTTATCAGTGAAAAGTAAAAGTACAAAAACATCGGGAACTAGCTTTCATTTCCCATAACTCCCGTAACTAGGCCACTTTTAAAATATCAGGAATTATATATGAACTTTGGTGCATTTGTCAAAGTGACAGCATGTCCGGTTGAATGGTAATCGAGGGGGCTGACACAGTTGGAGCTCCAGGTCATGCACTCAATGACTCTGTGATTGAATCTTGGGAACAAATCCTTATAATGAAGTCTGCTTGGGTGATTGATGAACAATTAAAAAAAACTGCTTTGAACACTGCTGCAGCAATAATTTAATGGTATTTTAGGAAGTCTGGTTTCTGACACTAACATTCTTCAGTTCAAGTTCAAGGAAGTACTGTCTTAAGCGAGAGGTGATAAATAACTGCAAACCAAGCTAACAAGTGACATAATTTATTGTAAACGTTCAAAAAACCTATCCTTGATTTACTTAAGCAAACCAATTAAAAGAGAGAGTGAGAACACAATCTTTCTGGGAGGTTTTCCTGTGTATAAAACTGTAATAAATACAGATAGTTCATAGCAGACATCAAAAGGCCTCCACTGGGAGTCACACAACAAGATCTATGACAACAAAAACTGTGTTCGCCAACAAGTTGGGACAAACTCTTCACTTGTGGTCTGGAAAAGAACATGAATTTCCCGCTAAAGAGGAAAACACTGCAGATCTTTGTCACCCAGCAAGTGAATTACTCAGCAGCTCTGAGGAGGAACATCATAAATGAGTTACAGATTCCTTTTGTCACATATTGTGTCTTTTTCTTTTGTTTTTAAAGTGTTTTTTTTTTTTTTTTTTTATGCAGCTCCATCCTTCGCTGTCTGCCACGCATGTATTCAGTTTGGTGAGAAATCAGAATCAGGTGCAAACTATCCTGTTTCTGTTTTGACAGAGTTAATTAAATAGGGATGACTCTGGGAGCACTGCCCAAGAGGAATAAACAACGACGTCTAAAAAGCCAAGCCCCCAAAAACGATGATAAGTACAGGGGTAAAATAAATGTGGATTAAATAATGTTAAAGTGATCACGATTAAGCAAGAAGATAGAATCGTCAGGAAGTTTTTTGGCTAATAATTTAAAACTGACGTTGAGGTTTTGTTTTGAGGTGAATGCAAATGCATTCCAGCCAAAGAGCTGAGCAACATGTGGATGCAAGTAAGCAGCATCAATTAGGCATTGGGCTAACAAACAACAGGGATTGTATCAAACATCTGGCTTTCCTCTGTTCCCTTATCAATTTCACATATCAGCTCCATTCGTGTTTCCTTTTTGTTGTTCACCCATAGCAACCTTCCTCACCCTGTGCTGCTGGCAGCTGATAAATAACATCATAATTGGTTATTTCAGAATAGATTTTGCGTATCTTTCGGAGCACTTTCATGGGGAGCTACAAGTGGAAAACTCCAGCCAGAATGTTTTCTTTGAATAATGCCAGGGAAACATGCCTTCAATTAGGACTTGGACAAGCAGTCTGGAGCTCTTGTGATCACATATAAAGTTGGTTATTCTAAACGTATTATCAACACTTTTCCATACTTTAAAGGAGGAAAAATGTTATTTGGGGGAATTATCAGAAATTCTCCTTTTCCTCCATGTGTCTGTGGCTGATTGACAGCAGCCGGCAGGCCGATCCCCAGCAGGGCAACACGAGACAGAGTAAATAAACTTTAACTGTAGCTTACAAGCCGTGGGGAGACAGGGGTTTTTAGAGTGGTGCTGTGGAGGTGTAAAGACTGCGCTCTCCTCTAAATGTACCTAAGTGAAACTGTAATGTGCAACAGCTGAACAGATAATTAGTCGTAGCCTGAAAAGTGAAGCTAGCAGTTTTCTATGATTGAATGATTGTTTGGATGTTCATTTGACAAGTTTAGTTCCTTCGCAGGGAAGCCAGGATCTGGGGAGCTCAGGTGAGTTATTCCAAGCATCTGACAGTACTAGCTTATGTAAAAAGGATCTATAATGAATGGGGTTTGTTGGATGCATGAAAAACAGTTCTAAATTTAGAAATGAAGCAGTATAAGATAAAATACTAGAATGGCACCCAGTAGGCGTCTAAAAACAAATAACCAGACGGGTGAAAAGATAACCTCCATGGAGGAGGTAATACATCTCTCCGATTGGGTTCATTATTTTTCCCCAACGTGAGAACAGAGGTATGATTTAAAGACCAGAAATGTTTGTAAAACAAGCAATATAATGTTTCTGAAATTAGAGCAAAATGTCAAATTTCTATTTTCCAACCCAAGAGCTCTGAGCAAACAGTGTTCTACATCATAACCTAACAAGAGCCATCGCCTGCCCTCCTCTCGCCCAGCTCGACCTGTTGTTGCTGCAGTAATTCAATAGAGTCTCCCCTCCCATCGGGGTCTCTCACTAAAAGTGAGTTATGCAAGTTCTGGCTGAACCCCTGCTCTGGACCAGAGCCAGAAGATGTAGAGATGAGATAGCATCAATCAACAGCAGTGAAACCACTTCGGCGGTGAGGTCACTTCCCAGTGGGTTGCTTCCTGACTTCCCTGCTGCTATTGGTCACAGGATTCAATACCGTAAATCTAATACTGACATTAGGAATATGGGACAAAAACAAACTGCGGACCTGTGGATAGCTTTCCACCATAGTCTGGTTTTGTTGTTTTGAATGTAC
This sequence comes from Pseudorhombus dupliciocellatus, assembly GCA_016785235.1. Lineage (NCBI taxonomy): Eukaryota > Metazoa > Chordata > Actinopteri > Pleuronectiformes > Paralichthyidae > Pseudorhombus > Pseudorhombus dupliciocellatus. Next base: position 24,619 of record JAFBJW010000030.1, read on the forward strand.
GGTCATAAGTCGATCGCCCTCATATGTCTGGATTCCATTGAGCTTAATTTCCCAGACATCAAGTAATTTGTGAAAACTGCTGATGTATCAGCAAGCGGGTCAAAGCTGCACATGGAGGAAGCCAGAAGAGCAGATGCTGCAGCAACAGAAGCTACAATTCACTTCCAATCAGATCTCATGCCAGCAGCAGAATGGAAGGAGCCAGACGAAGCATCTCCTGGAATTAAGACGCCGTACCAAAGCGATGACCAAACTTTTTTTGAAACGCACATCTTGATGCTGAAATACAAGACTGCAGCTTCACGGCTGACTCCCAGAAAGACAGAAGTAAATTGTTCAAAGTTCATGTAGTCATGACCCTAACGCTGTGATAAATAATATGTGGATTTTGGGTATTAGCATAAGTACAGGCACACAACGATATATTTAGACATTTTACACAATAGGAAACAGAATACTGAAAACTCTTGGACGTGGGTCTGGTGATCTGTCTACGAGTGATATGAGGTTGGACACCAAGCCAAGGAATGAAGAATCTGTTTAGAGAAGTTCCAAGAGGTGAAATAAAACAGTCTCCAATAAAGTATTCTGATGTTCCATTGTACTCACCGTTTGTTAGGAGAAAGTATTATCTGAAAATGTGGGACGTGATTCCAGAGTTGGGGGGCGAACGCTGACTGACCAGGATCAAATTCAGCTATTAGTCTGAATGGTGAGTTAAGGCCTGTGGTACAAGAGTGTAACTGACCTTCTTAGTCTTGACAGTGGATTGGCAGCAGTCTCCTCCGTCGTAGTTGCAGAAGGCTCTGTTGTTGACCGAATCACAGTAGTTGTCTCCCATGAATGGCTGAACAAGAGAGACAAAGAGTGAGACTAAAACAATACCACCTTTTATATTGGCTCTCGAATATTTAAAAGGTGCTGAAAGGGGGATGAATGTAACAAAAAAAGATGTTTCCTCTTCAGCTTTTGGGACCTTTGAGAGGTCTCAGAGTGGATTTGCTGATGAGTCTTGATGCATAAATTTCCCCCATCTTTCAATGTGACCTTCTTAGCCCCAGTGGGCCAACCCGTAATTCAAAGTGGGGACATCATAAAATATCCACAGCAGCAAACACTCCAATAAGTTGATTTATTGGTTTGGCCCCACCCTCAACAATCAGGTTATCCACTTGGCCTAAATGGAGCAGATAATGTCAGTCTGGAGGAGAGACAGTTTTAGCATGTGATCACAGCCAGGGTTTTTTTTTCTAAAGGGTAAAACATTGGTCAAGTTATGTCACATTACAGCAAGTTAGTCGAGCTTCAGTGAATTTTGCATAATTAGGTGAACAGCTCTTTGTGCAGCAGCGTTGGCTTCAGGCTTCAGGTCCGGCTCTAGACCTGGCCGTGCACTAGAGCATTTCAGTGAGCCACATCATCATCCTACGTGGAAATAAACCACCTGTGCATCACATAGAGGTGTTTCCTCTTGATTCTTAAATTCTAATTAACCTGCAGAAAACTTGTATCTGACCTCTTATTGCTCCCTGACACTGCTGGATCTGCCAGATGCTAGATCTCTAAATCTGAATGCTCTTTAAGTATTATGAGTTTACACAAATACAATGAAGACAATATAAATCAGTTTGCACACTTACCTCACATCCTTTGATACAGTGAAGCAATTCTGGGTGTGGATACCACTTCATTCCCATTGTACAGACTATGTTCTGGGAAATGAAACAAGATGAGGCAGAGTTAATGAAGAGAACATTGACTTTCATCAGTCCTTTTCCCCTTACATGCAGCTTTGAATAGTTTTGCCATGAGGTCCTTCTATATACCTGTGTTTCACCAATCGCTGGGTACACCGCAGCCACACACGCACACACCTAAGACAGTGAATCACGGCAGTTCTGAATAGGGCTCATGAGCTGCACATGGTCACTTTCACTGGGAATCCTTCCTTGATTTACACTGACCTTTCTCCATCCAGAAAAAAAAAAGCTGCATAAATTGATTTTGACAAGCTATAACTTGATAAAAATTCTGTTTTTATACCTAAGTCATTGCCCCAGGTGGGCAAAGAGTCCAGATCTTGGCTAGAGAGAGATAGCTCTCAAATATCTTTGCAGAATGTGTGGAATCTCTTCCTGTTCTCCTACTGCGCTTTTCATTGTAATGCAACAGAAAGCATTTGTGCTCAGGGAAAGGAAGCAACGCTCTGCATGAAGACATGTGTTCATGTGGGCAAATACTGTGTAGGCACATGAAAAAGCATTCTGTAACATGACTTAGCAAGTGTCACTGAGCTCTATGAGCACTTTGTTTAAAAGGGTGAAGGGGCAGGCCTGCATATATATATATATATATATTTAAGTCTACTTTAGGTAGAGTGCAGCGAAAGGTTTTGTTTACAGCATCGTTGCGTCTCCAGACTTGGATAGTAGTGTGCATGATCAAATGTGCCAAGGGACTGGCTGACCTCAGATGGTGCCTCTCTCAGACCCCCTGTGTCCAAATATCTCACAAATTTGCCTTTATTGCTGCAAACTCAGGTATTTTTCATTTCAGTGCGGTCAGCAAATCAATGCAAAAAAAAAAAAAACAATGGAAAAAAAAGATAGGGTTCAAGGTAGAGAGAGAGAACAACATAGCATCCAAGGACAGCAGGATGCTATGAATGTGTTGTGTGTGTGCGTGCACCATGAAGGCCAGATAGAGGATCATGTGCATTATTTTGTCTAGGAGGTGAAACTTTTTTTTCCACTTTTCATTCTCTTTCTGCTGTTCAGCTATGATGATGTCATCCCAAAACTCCTTCTTCTCCCCTCTTTCTCATTTTCTCTCTCGCTCTCTAACTCTTTTTTTTTCTCCTCTCCTCTCCCTCTCCCAGCAAGGCCGTAAATCATGATAATCCATGATTGTGGCCTGGCTTCACCCCTCACTACGCTTGGGATCCTCACCCTCTGAAGCCTCCCCGGGGCGCTGATACCACATAAAAATAGATCCCTATCTCAGCGCCACCGCAGATGAGGTTTTGTCATATAGAAAATGACAAATTCCGCAGCGAGCCCAACAGGGTAATTTTGCTGATAAAGGGGGGTGGGGGGTACCAGAGGGGGTGCAGAATCATTAGATAAAAAAACAAAAAAAAAACGAAGAGGAAGTGTAGGTAGAAAAAGCACAAGAGAATTCTAAGTGGGTCACGCTGAGAAGTGAAATACAACTAGTTTAAAGGCCATAAATCAACATCACTTATAAAGGTTGGCAACATTAACCTCCAACTCAACAAAGTAGAACTAGAAAGTGCATTTCAGGTCATGCTTTCTCTTTAAGACACAGTATGAAGAATCCCATCCTACAGGGGAATCTAGAAGTGCATTACGACGTGTACTAAATCCACTCCTGCTCACACTACAGCTGTCATGAATGAGCTCTTTTCCTTCCTCCCATTCTTGTTTCTTGCATATCGTGAGGTTATCTTCTTGATATATACTGAAGCCATCTGTTCTCAGCCTTTACACATTCATTGCAGTTCCTGTTGCACTTACTTTGTGGTTGGTAGCACACTCAAGTTGGTTTTTCAACCAAGTTTCAATACATATTTTAAGTCCTACTAGTACTTGAAAAGGTGCAATTAGAGACAGGAACAGCGCTACAAACCCTCTCCTGCCTCCTCACCCCTCTGGAACACTGACCCCAGTCGCCATCCTCTCTTCTCCGACTTCTGTTATGCTACAATAACCCCAATGGCATCGCCACGGGGCTCGATATTGCAACCGAGCACGAATCTTATCAGTTTCACAAATCCATGAAAAACAGATCATTCCGTTGCCACGTGGCCCCCAACCCGCCCCCTCTCCCAGCATCCACCACAAAAAAGCTGCTGACTCAGGGTGACTGAAACAAAAACAAAAGGAGTTGTAAGGGGGGGGAGGGAAAAAAAATACAGTCAAAAATACAGTGTGTTCCCTTTTCTCCTTCTCTGGTTACAAAACTTGATGCGATTTTGGTGAGATTCTCCCCTGACTCGGCAGCTGGAGAGAGCTGATGAAAAATTGCACGTCAAGAGGAATAGGTGTCGTTCAGCACTTTGTACTTTCTACACACACACACACACACACTAAGCTTCATAATCTGACATCATCTTAACCTTTAACCACCATGTTTTCTTATCTGCCAGTGGGCATCAAAACTTCAGAAAACTGATTAGTGTGTGCATGTGTGTGTCTGTATGTGTTTAAGTTACAAAGCTGGATTGTTGTATAAGTGCTATGGTGAATTGTGTGTCAGTGCCCAAGCCATCCATCCCAAGATGCTTTTCAGTTCACTGAAATGTGCCACAGACGACGGGGAGGCAGAAGGTCAGCGGCATGTTTCCACCCTTTGAATCAAAAATAGAAATCACAAATGTTTGAAGGGTTGCCATGCTGCTAAAACAAACACTGGCATGGCACCGGGTACAAAAAGACCCAGGATGTAGGAAGTATACGTGAAATTCTGTGCAGGAGAGATGCGGATCGCAGAACTTTGTGAAGTGCGTCTGTCAGCACTGTGAGGCCGACACAAACACCTTGACTTTGTGCGGGTTCCTCCAGTGCTCTCTGAGCACGCTGTCCACCGTCATGTTGCTGGGGAGGATCACCACGTCGTTGTTGGTCTCCCTGCAGCTCAGCTCGCACTCCTCGCCTGCGTGAACGTGTGACAAAAAGGAGACGCCAGCAATAAAAGCACAGCCGAGGGGCACGTCCACACCTGTCTCCTCTGTTCGTTTTCAAATTAATACATTATTTATGTAACTGTGGTTCAGACACTCTGTTCCCGTTCATTAAAAACAAATGAACTTGACTGTAAACACGGCGAACGGAAAGGGGTGAGGGATGTGAAAAATGAAGACCAAGAGCAGACTCAACAAAAGCTGTGTGTAACATAAACATTAAAACATCAGCAGCAATAAAACTGAATTGTCGTTACATAACAGCGAGGTTGCGTGTACACACCGATGCCGTGTCCTCGCTTGCATGAGTACTGAAGGCTATAATGCAGGTTCTGAGGTAAAGAACATTGGCCTTTGCTGTGTGGGCACAGGCGGAACGACCCCGTCCAGTTTCCATCCTTCCTACAGCGGATTACATTGGATGCTGCTCCCTGAAAATAACATATTGACAGACAAACAATTATATACACACGCGCACGCACACACACACTCACTCGCTGACACACAAACACTGGCAGGCCAAGGACAGTGAGATGGCATCCCGTTGCAAACAGGGGAAATACAATCCAATTTCTATCAGGCATCTAACCCACAACGCCTGAAAGGCAGAACAGATTAAAAGGTGTATACATTTCAAAAGTCTGTGGGAGCAGGACTGTTCTGCAAATCAATAGCAATCTAATTAGCATGGCGTCAAATTGAGTGGGGCTGAGGGAGACGGGGGGAGAAAGAGACAGAGAGAGACAAGTACTCAGACAGCGAGGGCAGTGTCAGAGGAGCAGATATAATGACAGCGTATTTGTGTAAAAATAGATTTTTACTCATTGATCCCTTCATCTTGCATTTTATCTTTAGCTGTCATATGTATATGTGATGTGTCTAATAATAATGTGTCCACTAAGTCATCATTTTCCATCATGTTTTAATTCAGAGGCAATCCCAAATACAGAGAAAAGGAGAGAAAGTCTGTTTTTTTTTTTTTTTTAAACACATGAGAAGAAGAGGACAAATACAAAGAATAGAAAGAGAGGAAAGAGATGGACAGACCTGCTTGCATGGACCGTGCAGCAGCCTCACCGTATGGGCAGAGCCTCCTGTGGCGGCGATAGCCGTATTACCAGCAGGGTCAGTGCAGTTGAGTCTGCAGACGCTGTCAAAGTGGAAGCCATCGGTGCAGTGGTAAGAGCCGTGGAAGATCGGAGGCGGGGGGTCACAAGTAACGGGCTCGCACGCCCCCTCCAGCCAGCTGCCGTCCTCGGTGCACTGACGCTTAAATGCACGCCTGAATTGAGAAGAACCAAAATTCAGCTCCCTGACCTCAAACTGGGAACATTCCGATGGCGGAGAATCTTTCTCTACCTCTTAGGTTTGTTGGTGACGTGGTAGCCTGGCCTGCACTTGTACTTGCAGAGGGTGCCCACTTTGAGGCCCGTCTCGTTGCAGCGCTTGGTTTGCAGCACGGCGTTGGGCACAGGAGGCGGGGCAGGGCAGCGGAGCTCACAGAGGGCCTCTGGGAAGGACCACAGGCCGTCCTCCAGGCAGGTCAGGGTGTTGTTTGTTCCTGGGAGCGAAAGATGCTGCGTGGTCAGCAAAGAGTATGAACTCTGATCCTAAAAACTTTACCCCTTACCTTGAAAGATTTAATCAAGATATTTTCCACTTAAACTAGTGACAGTGATGTTGTGTGTTGTTGAGTATCTATTGAGTGCACGGTCAGAATTTGTCAGGCTTATAATGCTCTCTCTCTCTCTCTCTCACACAGACACACACACACACACGTGCACGCTCCACTGTGCATCTCACCTACAAGCTGGGCAGGCTCTCTACACTTAAAGGTGATCCTCTTGCCATAGGTCGTGCCCTCAGGGAAGTCGAAATGGGCCGGATGAACATGATACTTGTCCGGCACGCCACAGTCCACCGGCTCACACGAGACCTGTTTGTTCCACTTGCCATTCGCACAGGTTATCGTCACCGTGGAGTCCGACTGGGAAAATAAGAGCAGAGGCGGATAAATGCTGCACACATGCGTGGATATGAGCGTCCATCCACACACACACACACACACAGATGTTTACTTTAAAAAAATGAGGATTCAGCACTCACTCAGACAAGTGTGTAATCAGCGTGGAACCTGACGGAGCTTGGCTTACTGCGAGTCTGAAAGCCTCCCAGGCTACACAGCAGCTCAAGTATCTGCTGATGGCAAGTGTAAGGTCGAGTCATGGCACTCAGACAGCTGATATCTAACAACTGCTCAATCCCAACTAACACAAACCAGATTTGGAGGAACACAGAAATTCAGGGAATCTTGTGCAGCTGCAGCACAACTCATTGTGGATTTGTCCTCTTTTCTGTCTAGTCATGATACGAGGAACGTGGCATGACATGTTATAAACAACCTAAAATTATTAATATCAGGTAATATTTTGGCAAGTGAACACAATGAATGGATTCTGCCGGAGAGCTGCTTCAGGATCAGGACATGTGATCATTACAGGCCCGGTTTAACAATCAACACCAGCACAAGTTATTAGGACACAACAGTGCTGGTGTTGACTTGTGTTTGTTTGACTTGCTGCAGAGTTTAAGAGCCACATGTTTAGACACGCGGCGCAACACGATACGTGCTGTGACGTGCGGTCAGGTTAAAGTGACCGGAACGAGTCGTGATCCGTCATCATCGATTAAAAACAACGCACATGTGATTATTGGCTCATGTGTGAAGAGAGACAGGGGAGCGGGCGGAGGAGAAGCTCTTCCCGCAGACGATGAAGCAATTCAGTGATTAACTGGAAAAGTGACGCCCTGTTTTTCCAGGAACGTAAATACTGTAAGTATTCAGCAGGTTTTATTAGACATGATGGGGATGGAAGGATGTCAGCTTCACAGTTATGTAATAAATTTGGTTAATGTGCTATTTTTATTTAAATAAATTGAGTTTGAATGTACTATGCATTCCGTTTAAATGGTGCGTGTCTGTTTTCTAGGACAGCCATTTGTGTGTGCTCAGGTCTGAGACATGCCGAGGACATTGGTGCGTCAAGCACTCGAATGCAGGCTTTAAGCACAGATTTGTGCGTACGCGCTGTTCGTGAATGACGCCCGTGGCTTCTAGCCATATTCGAGTCCACAAAGCGGGTCCTGTGCGAGTGGGCTCCTTACATGTTGTTGGAATGTGGGAGGAAACTGGAGTACCCAGAGGAAATCCACACATGGAGAGAACATGCAGAAATCCCCCCAGACAAGGCCAGGAGTCAAACCCAGCAGTGGCAGCAGCACTCTAATATGACTAATGAAGACAAGCTAAAGTCTCTGGCATGATATATGACTTACTGTGTCGGATTAACATTCCTTTATTTCCCGTTAGGATCTATTACAGAGAATAAGCCTCCATTGGAAACAGCAGCCACTCCGGTCACTGCTGAGGAGGTGCGACTTGGCAGGAGGCTTGAACGAGGTCTGTGTGTGTGAATATACTACCATTGATGCGCACTGATGAGAAGATCCACCAATTAATATGGCATTTAAAGAGGACACATTTCGCTCATATTATTTTTAAAATGTTTGATTTGAGAGGGCCATCAAACTAACTGCAAAAAGTTTATTATGCAAGGGTGTGGCCGTTGTGATGTCACGTGACATCACAACGATGTGGAGGGGTTTTCTTTTCCCGCGCCCTTTAACTTTGGAGAACTTACAACACAGTAGATGAAAGAGAAGCATCTCCTTTAAGGACACACCACTAGCTGGCATTCCCTTCCCTAAACTAAATTGCCCCGGCTGTATGAACTCTGCTTGGCCTTTTTAATTGTGTTATTATCAGAATGTCTCCAAAAAGGCACTGGCTGCTCCTTGGCTTTTCTTTCACCAGAAAAATAAGAGCCCGGTCTGAAGTTCATTTCCGATTAGAAATAGCTCTGATTCCTGTAAATTATTTGGTCCGTGCTATGATGTGTGATATTTGAGACAAGACTCTACTGGGAAGCCACTGCATCATAACCTCAACTGTTTTTCGTCCTCTTCCATTAAACAGCAACATGTGACACGAGGGGAATGCTTCCTTTCAAAGCCAAGAAAACTCACAACAACAAAAGAAAAAAAAAAAAGTGAGAGCTCAATCACTGCTGACTTTTCCTCCTCAGACCCCGAAAAAGAGGGAAAGCTGTGTTTTCACCCTGAAACACATTCTACTCTTCCTGTTTCAGTTCACTTTAATTACCCAAATCTTTCTTTTTTTCCCGAGAGTGGCCAATTTTAAGGCCACACAAGCAGAAGTCAGTTAGCATTACATATCTAAGGCTTCATATAAGTCTCTCCCTCCCCATGTATTTCTATCTTTCATCTTTTTCTAATTATGTGATACTGCAGAACAGTATCAGGTTCCCTCAAAATAAATAAGCTCCTTTCATATTTGGATATCCGACAAAGTAACATATGCATCGCATGCGAGCGCCTGCAGGAAAATAACTGGGTTGTAGAGTTGAATGAGTCAGGCTGAGGGAGGCTGGGAACAATGTCTCAATGGAGGAAATGTGGAAAGATCAATTTGGTGTTAATATGCCGACTGTAAATATGCGAGTAAGAGGAATGTTAAATACGTTGGTTACACATTTATCCCAATCTGAAAACGGTGCATCCCTGTACAAATACTTTTACATACATGTGCCATGAGACATTTAATCAACCCCAAGTGTGTGGCTGTGCATATAGGATCGTGTGCCTTTGTGCATTATCGCATGTGTAAATGTGTGGGAATTTTCCTTGCTTTAAAAAATTTACAGCTGACTATTTCTCTTCTAGTAGCTACTTTAACAACCTTTGGCTACTCTGCTTAATTCGAGCCAGGCGGACAAACGAACCGACAGGCAGAACAGTCTCTTCCATCAACGGAAGGGTTTGCCTCGGCTCAGATGGCACACACGTGCACAGAGCACATAGAAAATACACAGCAGTATAGGGCCCATACATTGATTTATTGCTGTAATACTGAGGAATTAAGTATAATTTATTATTGTCTACGCTTCATGGAAAAAAAAGATCTTTTAGGTCTGATTTGGGGGAAAAGAATTTGCTTTGCTTAGAAAAAGAGAGGTTTTATTTTGCTGAGAATACATTCGCTGGCAAGAATGTTTTCGGAGCAGGAACATGCGGCGCAGTGATACTGGGAATCTAACAGTACTCAGAAGCAAGTTTCTACGCAGATACAATTCGGGGAGGGTTTTTAATTTATTTGTCCCTTTTAAATGATAACCAGATTTGCCTTGAACTTGAAACCATTTCGTGTTACAGTTCACCATGTGAGAGTTGGGTTTTAGTTTTCGGGGGCAGAATTATAAAAGTGCGAATGCAGATTAGTGAAAATTTACACATGCTTTCTATCAGCAGACACGGAGGTTGTTGTGCCACTCTGCATTTGCATTCACATGCTCGTCCGGGGAATCAAATCCTAACTCAGCAACTTGAGGAGCAACAGGATGGAAATGTTTCAGAGCTCCTGTATGTGTGTGTGTCTGTGTGTGTGCTATAAAAAAACAGGATTACAATTCACAGCATTCACCCAAGTTTGGCTTATAGGCTTAAAAGGGTGAAGACCAGGGCAGGTGTTATCTGCATCATGTGGCACCTTCACAACACAATAGGACTCAAACAGGAAAAAGCTGGATGCCCTTCCATAACCCCTCTGCACGCGGGGTGAGCAGGTCGAGAGCAGCTTTCATAAAAAAAAAAAAAAAAAAACAGATCTGGTCTGAAAAATGATATTTTGCCTCGAATACTCTCACTAAATAATACGTTTTCACTTTTAAAAATACATCCCTCAAACGGCTGCATGCTTCATCTGGGCTAATCAATAGTTTGATTGGATTTCATTTGCATTCATTAGCATCTTTGCAACATCAAACAACCTTGCCCTCTGGTTCTGATTTGCATGCTGCGGATCTCTGATTGGTCCATCAACATATCATTAATTCTTTTGAGGGTCCTCCTATTCTATCTGCTATAAGCCAATTTCCTCAAAATGGGCAACAGATACAGTCTGAGCGGCTTTCTACCTCCTGTCTGGGCAATTGGGAACATCAGCAAGGTATCCTTGTCTTTATTTAAATTGACAAAGTAATGCTAATAAAGCAGCCAACGTGACTCTCCCACAGAAAACAAAACACAAACCGACATGACATAAAATGTGGAATCAGAGTTTCAAAGTTTCAAGCAAGAGAACTTGAGGAACCAGCGTTTGAGTGTCCAGAGAACATGCACATAAAATCCTGTCTCCGGCCTTTCGGTGCCAGCACTCAGTGTTTCCTCGCCGCTTCCCACAGAGAGTGAGATAGAGAAAACAGGCGGCAATAAAACAGATATACACAAGCAAGTGAGGGAAAAGCAGATTTGTTCTGAAGATACCGCCGCAGCCTCGGAGAAGGTGGCGTTCCCAGAACCACTTTGACATCACCGAAACAAAAATGTAATTGGCTAATGAAAGGAGACAGGACCGAGCTCCACGCTGCACTCTTCAACCTTGGTGTGGAGGTTGGTGACTTTGTGTGGCTGCGAAAAATAAGTAAACACTTTTTTTTTTTTAAACTATTGCGTGTCGTAGCTTTTGACGTGGGAGAGATGCAGATCCCTTTGCTATTCACCTTTTGATTTACACAGCACTTTCCTTTTATTAGATATGTTTCTTCCATATCTGTATTGTCCTATTTGTCCACTTCTGTCCTGCAGACACAATTAAATCACTGCAGACAAAGTAAAAGCGTCCTCTACCACCAAATTCTGTCTTTGGCAACAACACAAGCTTCAGGGTGGTGCGTTCTACCCTCAGCATAAAGAAAAGTCGACGCTCTGACCTCCACTGCCCCTGGAGGGATGTGCAACCAGTGAAATATTTTTTTCCAGAGAATCATTTCATTGGTCGAAGTTAAAAGAATTCACTCTGGACCAACATGCTAGTAAAAGAAAGTATTCCTGGTATGGTAATTATAACCATAACTCAGTCTGCACAGCGCGTTTGCATCATCATCATCATCATGTGTTTAACCAGCGGTGCATTGTCTGAGCGCGGTGATTTACTTCCTCGATGACTTTTCGCGGCCAGCTTCAAACTCGGGGAGCAGATTTTGGCAACTGGGTTTCCGTTGCTTCATCCGAATGAAGACGCAGTGTGAGGTTTGAATGATGTAGTCCATCATTTTGATCAGCCCACAAAGGAACTTATCATAGCATCTGCAAACAACTTGGCGATTCCAAAAACGTGGGGGAAATTACACGGAGAAAGTCGCTGCGCGCAATGCTGCGTTTGCAAAATGAAAGCCACATGCGCAATTTAGCGGAGCAAAGGTCACGGAACACAAAATAAGACATCAAAAAATATTTAAAATGTTGCCACCATACAAAGAAAATGACACAATTATGTAATTGCATTTAACAGCATAAAACTATGGGGCGCAGCAGTCATTCAATTAACTGCAAAATGCTAATTTGACATCAACCCAGCAAAACTGACCTGATATTTGTCAGGGAACTGAATGGATGCAGAAACTGTATTCATGAATAACGGGTCCTCTAAGTACCTTTGAACTGCCAGTCATCATTTGTGGCGAACTCTCAGACGTTGTGGCAAAACCCTTTTTTTGGCACAGCCACACTTTTTCTTTCCCGTCCCCTCTCAACCGACTTTCCCCGTACTTTCCCGCCTCTCCCTCCCTGAAAAGCATAATTTATCACTAAACGAGCTGACATTGATGAATAGCCACCTAGTGCACTGTCAGTCAAAATCTAATGTAATTAGAAGTCTGGGCAGACTCAGAGGAGAACTATTCTGATAGGAACTGTAGATACACAGGACATGTGGCGGTACGTCCGCTTTTGAAAGAAACCTGTGACCAAATACAGTTTGAACCTAAACAACCCTTTGTTCTAAGACAGGATGGACACTAACTGAGAAAAATATGGGACTTCAGTTTTTGTTTATAAGTAAAAACTTCGCAAAAATTGGTCTTTATTTTCATTGACAGGATTTGGCACATGAAGTATTTACCCAACAGGCACGGCTGTGTTTTCAATCCGATCCATCCATCCATGTCTGTTGTTGTTTAAGTTGGTTTGTTAAAGAGCATGACCGCTATTCTAAAACCTTCTTAACGTTGGGACAGATCCGTGTATCTTGGACCTCTTCGAGCAATGAAGCCATTGAACATTATTGAATCCATTAAATGGACTCTTTAAAATCCATGGATACACACTGATCCGCCAAAACACGAAACCAATTATAGATTTTCATGTTGCGGCGGATGCGTGCGCACCACAAGCACACATGTAGAAAAACTAAATTCCCATTGTTCCCATCTCTCTGTGGAAGCATTAATAGATTGTCTTGCAGACTGCTTTACAGAGCCACTGAGGACGATAAAGTGTTTATGTGGCCCTTACAGCAGCCTGGCCCCAATCCAAGAGGTTTACGACACGCTCTCAGCTACCCCGTTTGTTTGTTTACTTGTGTCGTGCATATTCTGCGCACCGCATCCGTGTCCTGTTTACGCATGGGGATGGGTCGACGCTTTAATGTATGTGCGTGTGCTGGGCTCTATACGGGAGCGTTTACTGTGCGCTGCTGTGAGCAAAACTCTGCCCTTTAACAGGGACTTCAATGTGTGCAGAATGAGCAGGGAGGGAGGGAGGGAGGGAGTGGACACCATGCGATGATGTCATTGTCCCAGCGGAGTAGCGATACAAAGTGACTGTTTGAGGTGATGGTGCGGCATGCTCAGCAAGAGACTAAACACTGTGATGTCTGTGCTCGTTCGGAGGATGTGTGGCGTGTGCGTGCGTGTGTGAGCGTGCTTGTTTGTGTGTGAGAGGAGGAGGGGGGAGGAGGAGGCTGGGGCATCTCCACTCCTCAGTGCAGCACGAATCTACCTGGATGTCCATGATGTCATCCTCCCAGAGGGCTCGCCTTGCCGAGCCTGGCTTTTGCAGGTGGCAAAATAAAACGCAGCGACAGGGAGGAGAGCAGAGAGAGCGCCTCTCCTGTGGCCACTTGTGTACTCGAGTTCGCCCCACTGCGTGTTTATGTGTGCGTTCACAGATTCATGTTTGCACGCATCTTTCCCATATGCTGCCGAGATGCTTTTGCACTGTGCATCCGTACATTCATGCATCCGTCCGTGTGCCCCCCCCTCCCCACTTCAGCTCCGAGCGCCTTCAGCTGCCTGTGTGCATTTAGACATGTGTGTAGCAGCGCGCCTACCTGGCTCTTGATGATGTCATCGTCCTGGTGGATTTGCAGGACGTAGCCGGAGTTGCAGAATATGGTGCAGCGGTCCCCGTTGTAGAAGTGGCGACCAGTGCTACTGCACTTGAGCTCTGCATTGCGGATTATAGGTTCCTGGCAGTCAATGGCTTCACAGGAATAATGTACACAACTATGAGGGAGTGTGCACGTGTGAGTGATGGGGTGGGGTGGAGGGGGGGTTCAATAAAGTGAGAGAGGGAGAGAGAGAAGGGAAATAAAGTAAAAAAAAAAAAAAAAAAAAACATAAAGTTACAACCAATATAAATTCAGTGAGTAAAATAACACTGCAGACACTCGTACACGGTCACAAGCCTGCTCACTCTGTCAGCAACATCCATCCATCAATGACTGTTTAACATATCAAATCAATAAACCACACGGAGAAAAGATCGCCATGTTTGCTGTGCATGTGGCGGGAGGGACGGCGGCGTGCGTGACAGAGTGGGACTCGTGTATTTAGACTGACAGGACAGGAGTATGCGCAGGCGGCACTTGGCCACAACCTGGTGTTGGTAGCCTGATAGAGAAGGCATTTAATGCTCCCGGAATGTTTGGATGCCCAAGGCACCTTTTTTTACAACAGTCCACATTCTGCAGTATAGGGTTACCTGAGGAGGAAAGAGGGAGCGAGAGAGGGAAAGAAGGTGAGACAGGATGGAAGAAAATACAGCTCTGGAGAAACATTGTTAAACTCACTGCTGCACAAATGGAGTCTCTGTTTTCCTGATTCTGTTCAGACTTTTCCTTTAGGTTCGTATATTATCCCTCATGTCCGACTTCACTGGCGTTAGAAGACCCTCGAGCATTAATGAGTTCTCAGTAAAACTCCGAGCTCATAATCAAAACAGTCGCCTTGACGGGATGCTGCGGCGGGCAGGTGACGACCGTTTATCAGGCACGTGAGGCGCCGCACCGTATATTGTAGGGTTTTTGAGGACAGAACAGGGAAGCCTGTGGACACTCGGGCTTGGAACAAAATCTCTGTGTGGTTTTCTGCGAGTCACTTTGGAATTTCTGACATAAATTACAATTAACCACTTGGAAAACTTTCCTCCTCCGCTGCACATGAGAACTACTGTATACAGCACAATAAAACAGTATGTGAAGAACAGAGTGGCGGAGGGAGGGCAGAGCAGGAAAAATGAGGGTAAATATCCTGTGGACAATAAAGAAAACAAACTGTGACAATTCCTGATGTGGAAAGAATATAAAAGCTGAGTTTTAAGGGGGGGGAATAAATGTGTGAAAACGGTAAAAAGGGAAAACATATACGCATGTGCTTGCAGACGAGTAACATAAGACTGAGTCATGTTAATAGCTCCTGTTGTTAACAACTTAGGGAAAAGGGGATGTGGTGTTTTGTGGCAGCACAAGTATTACGGGAAATGTGCCGCTCAGCCCAGGAGAAAGAGAGAGGGAACGCGGGAGCAGGAGGCACAGAAAGGGGAGACGTTAGAAGGCAAAGAGGTAAAGGGAGATGATGTGAAAGCAAAGATGGGACGACAGCAAGGATGACGGGTGTGATTAAGGGGGAAGAGGAGGAGGAGGAGGAGGAGTTGGGATGGGATGGAGTGGGAAGACAGGAAGCAGTGTGAGAGCAACGCAGAAAAAATACAGAGAGGGGAGATAAGGAAATTTGGAAAGTATACTTGATGTAGAAGACAGAACGCAGATGATGAGTTGGAAGTGATCAAAGAAGCGGAATATGCGATGCATGACAGGGAGAGCCAGGGTTCTGTCCAGATGTAGAGGCAGTCCGGTGAATAAAACCCGATCGTACGACCATATTAGAACAGCCGGCTTGTAGCGTGTCTGGGTCAAAACCGTCTGGAGACAAATGGACATGTGTCCTTGACTTTCCATCACATAAACATGATCGCATTCAAGAGCCTCTGGATATTAGATACAGTGGAAAGAAAGGAAAGTGGAGAAAGTAAGAGCTCAGAGCAACTAGTCTGTGTGTGTGTGTGTGTGTGTGTGTATGAGCCGTACCAAAGCAATTTCCTGGCTTATGCAGATACACAATAGTTTTAATCTATTTAGGTGCTCTTGGATGTCTCACTGGCACACAACAAAAGCCACAAACAGCTCTATCTCCACACACAGACCCCCGACCATGCACTCCTTGTGTATTGTGCTGTTTATTAGTGCATTTCTAGTTGAAAGGGCTGAGGGAGCGTCGTCAGTACGAGCCGTCTCATGCATGACAGTGGTGTGGAAATTGGTAAATTGCGCGTGTGTGGTCTCGTTATGTTTGCGAGGACGGACTTGATGGTTTGTAGGTAAAATTAACGGCACAGGAGACTCCAAATTGTCAGTTAACAGCTAAATAGGTGTTAATTGTTTTTGGTAGCATTGCCAACAGCTCTTACAGATGTCATCAAAAATTAAAAGAGCTTTTTACTGACAGCGGGGGTCAGTTTGATCGGCTTTTATTTTCTGGCTCGGATGCTGCAGCATTTTATTCATCACAGAAGAGATGTCCAAATATGAAATACTGCTACACACTGAGCATCACCTTCAAATCCTGATGGACAGTTGATTTATTTAGCTTTCTGCTTGGAGCCCCGAACATCACGGCCGACACCCTCAGCATAGTTTAGAACGCTACAGAAACGATTACAGGGGAAACGTATATTTTGGCCGGACTTTTCAAAGGGATATTTGCCTGCACTTCAGCCAATACAAAGGAAGGTAAACAAGATTAGTGCTGGAGGCAGCGAGGCTGCACTAATGTTGGAAATCCGCAGACCTCAGCAGGCGGTCCTAACTGATTGTAAATGTAAAGTGATATCATGATCGTTACCTTGGAAGTTTTACTGTTACAGTTCAGCTGGAACTTTGGGCAGACATCTGACATTACGCAGGCGGTTGGCAGCATTACTGAACGCGAGGTTTGCAAACACGCAGAACATCCTCTGTCTCACCTCTGTCCTGTGGGGTTGTAGATCTCATTGCTCTGGCAGCCACTAATCGTGATGGGGTCAAAGGACTGGAAGGAGCGCAGACCTACACCTGAGATGGCGACGAGGTGAGAAGCGAACATGACCACGATCGCCTTGGTGTGGTAGAAGGCCACTGACAGGTCATGGTTCACAGGGATCACCAGGGGGTTGGTGCGGCAGCTGAGGCGCCACTCCCCTGTTGGGAAAAAAAGAAAAAAATTACAGAAGGGAAACGCATACACTTAAAGGGGAGGTCTGGTTCTGCAACGGAATGACACAGTTCTCACCTAGACTGTGGATGCCTTCCTTGGTGTCCACGAGCTGAACTGTGATGTTACACTGAGTCTGGTCAAGGTAGCTAGTCCCGTCAGCAGCCAGGTGTATGATCACCGCTGCTGCCACCATGGGATGAGAAAAGTGCGCCTGAGTGGAGGAGAAGAGTTAAGTAGAGCACGTGGTGAAGCACATCCTTGCCTTCGTGCTGCCTCAAGATCTGCATGTTTGGTCAACCTTCTCATTTGAATGATATTCTGCTTCTAAATGTAATTTTGTCTTAAAATAAAAAATAAGCAATGACACAGAAGAGTGTCATCCTGCGCATCTGAAATATTTTTCCGGGCTCAGAAGGATTCCTCCATTTATGCAGGCATACCCTTTAAATTAGTGTCATTGGGCCGTCCTTTTAACAACGCAGACTTTCCAGGGAAATCAGGCGTCGGATAGAATGAATCATTGAAACCATAAAATCGGAGGATCATTAATCAAGCGGACCTCTTTACAAAGCCATAAAACTGCCCATTAATATGGATTTTTCTGTTTTTGCAACAGGTACTGTAAAATAAAACCAATGACAGAAGGTCAGGGGTTAGGGTTAGCTGTAGAAACAGTGGCATATGCCAAAGCTAGGAAACCTTCACAAGAGCAGAATCAATATGCACTGAGACAGAAAACACTGGAGATAAGAGTGAAAGAAATAACATCACACACGTTTATGTGATACGTTCAAAAACCTCCAGGATCTGGTCTGGTCTGTAAGATAATACATATAACGTAGCGCACTTACTTTGAATCAATATCAGGTAATGACATGGCACTTTGACTGTTTGAGTTATAATGAGAAACTCGAACCCGATAACCTTCACCTGCCCCTTGTATATACCCCAAATCATAACCCCCGCTGTGGCAAAATGCATAGATGTGCAGAAGGTCTTACTTTGAGCCAATAGCTGGGATATCCCCAGGCAGGGTCATGGGCGTCACGACAGGGGAACCATGCATACTGGGAAATGCCGTCGGACAGATCGAACACCTTGGACTGACACGTCTAAGGAAAGAAAAGGAAGAGGAGAATTTGTTATTTTGGTATGTTTGTACTGGCCTGTGGAAACATACTGAGACAAGATTAAGATCAAGAAATATAAAGAACACTTTAGCAAAGAAGGTTTCTGTGATACGACATCTTTGATTTTCTAAACTTGGTGCACACTGTGGAATCCACTGAGTCTGACTCCTGAACCACGTTATATAGAAATAGATGGGTTATGTTAATGATGTAATGGTGGAAAAGTACCCTTTGTTCCATCTAATTATGCCAGCTAGCAGGTGATTACACTCGGAGACGCTGTGTTCCTATCATCTGCTGCTGCTCACAATTACGATCTCTGAGGAGCTTCCACCTTTCGCAACTCATCACGATCCGATTGGAAGGGCGAGAGAGGAGCGCAGTCAAGAGGTTCAGAAGACAATGTGCTCAGATTCAGCTAAAGTGAGTGTCACTGGTGAGTATCCAACATAAAAAAACAGCTTCACATTGGTTAAAGTCCCAGCAATTGGATGATTCTTTGACCCCTCTTTTTTCCGCTGCTGACAGCTGTGCATCAGCTGTTCAGGGTGACATGTGCGGATGACGTGAGGCTGACGTGTTCTCTGTGCAGCGCTGTTTGTTTGTTTCTGGTCAACAAACCCAGGGGCTTGTCATGCGTCACACACACGCCACATGACTCTGCTGTTCTCCCCAATCCTCCTCACACCAACCTCTGCTTTGATGTGCGAACCAGGCACTGGAGTTTGAAATCCCACAGAGAGTTTTTATGATCTTTTTTTTTTGTTTGTTTTAAATCCTGCAGATTACTTTCACTGACTCAGCACCCCGGCCTTGCTCACCTGTTGCAACTAAATTATGTATTAACCTGAACACAAACTGCTGCTGTTGCTGCAGAGAACACAGACAAACACGTGCAACTTTATTGCATAACAATCAAAATGTCAATAATAATACTGAAGCTACAAACCAGCTTCATGTTTAAAAAGAATGAGGAAAAGAATAATGTGACACTGAATCTGAGAAAAGATGTATAAACACCGCACAGATACACTGTAATACTCAGCTTTAGCAGCCACAGCAGTCAGCGGTGCTAAAGCTAAGCAGCTAAAGAATGATGACAGGCAGCCGAGGGTCTCACCTTCCCACTCTGTCACCCCATCAGAAGCCATGATAATGGCCGGCCTTTAAGAGTAAAAGCAATACAACTCAATGGAAAAGTAGAACACGCAGTCGTCATTAATCCTACGATGACAGAGTCCTCTCATTATTCTGGGTCTCAGCCAAAAAGGGGCAAGAGAGGTAAGATGATACTGTGCTGCAACACTAGGCGATAGCTACTGCACCTGTAAGAGCACAAATAATAACATTTATTATACAGATGCTTGAAGGACTCCCTCCAGGATTTATATCTCACACATTATCCCCCTCATTAAATATTCTGGGATGATATTCTGCATTTGGACAGAGAAAGGAAAGCAATGGGTGGTGAAAGGTTCCTGAGCTGTGGATAAACACAGACAGAGGGGAGAGAGGGCAGATGCCCAAGGACGGTGAGTTTCGCCCGTTGCCCTGAGCCGGTGAAATGAGACACCGGTAACATGAGAATTTTGCTGGGGAGGCTGCTGTAAGGTTCCTGCCACCGTGGAAATCACCCAGACCGGCTATCTGTCCGTATATCTGTCCCCTGGATCTGTTGACGTGACCTTTTCTGCCGAGAGCTGAAGCGGCACAAACGTGAAAATGCAGGTGAGAAACACCTGAGGTCAGTTGCCATGAGACTTGGGCCCCGGTTGAGTGGCTGCATTTTCTCACTCACGTGGCTGCTGTGAGATTTCCTTGTATACAGATTTCCTTGTATACAGCAAAAACAGAGTAGTTTGATGCATATTAATAAACAAATAAAATAAATAAATAAAACAAATTGCCGTCTTTGATCCAGACAAAAACAAAACACCCACGTCATTCTGTGTGACCCTCCCCACCTGGGTAACTTCATTAACCAATATGCTTTGAGGAGACTGTGGGTCTGCTAATAACTCCGAGTTGAGAGGAGCTGTTTCCATTGCTAACCCTTCGCTGGCGTGGCAGGTGACAAAACCATTTCCATGTGCAAACTGATGACTTATTCATGTAAACACAGGTGGCACTGCAGCTACACCTCCTTCCACACCCCTCCTCCTCTCGCCCTCCCCTCCCCCTCCCCATCTCCCGGTGTGTTTTTCTAACAACCTACCGTTTGAGACAGACAAACATGCCAAAACCCTTGGCCTCGAGCAAACACCCCCTCACAAAGCATCGCACCAGTAGGAGGTAATTCACAAGTCTCCCCGTGACTCAGAGATTTCCTCCCTCCTCCACACAATGCAAGGAGTCAAATGACTCGGAGTTAGCTGTTTAAGTTAGCTGGTAGCTGTTTAAATTATTATTTTATTATTTCATGCACTAATCCAGCCACGGACATTTTCTTAAAATACTACAAATACAAACAGTGATACGAGGGAATGGAACTGTTTCCCAAAGTCACCGGGAAGCGGATGTGGGGCTTGTCCACGCGACAAAGCAGGCTGGGAGACAGTTCCGGATATAAACCCACAACTGTCTTTTTGTGATTTTATAGTTCTACCAACTGCATCATGATGAAGTACCATTCAAGCCCTCGCCCCTCCTCTCTCATCCCACCCACTCTCGCTGCTGACAACTTCTTCATCCGTGTAGCTGAAATCCATTTTCAGATGTGTTTGGTATTCCCATTACTTTGGCTCCTGTTTGATCAGAAACATTTTAGTTTCCAACATAAATCTATGTTATCTATGTCGGAGGAGGTCAGCTGAGTAGGCGGTCCACTGGTGTGGCCCTGGACAGGTTTACGTCCACACAGCTGAAAGAATGTGGCCACAGAGTGTCCCCGACCACCTCCGAATGTGGTCTGAGTGATCGGATCTCAAATGCATCCACAATGCATCTTGGCTGCTTTCACTCCTGTACTTAGAGCTGTCCGCCCAAGACAGATGTTAATACCAGATCTGAGGAGGGCCAGAGATGACTTCTTCTTTTTTTTTTTTTTTTTAATATTCGCTAGAAAATTCCAATCCAACTTTTTTCTCATGACAGGTCCAGAGGACAATCTGCAGCTCTGTGCGATCAGGCCAATTCATGTTTATTCATGTTCAGGGAAATAAACTTTCGAAGGTGAAATATTGAAATAAATAAATCACTGCAGATGGTCAATTGGAGAAAATACTGGAAATTGAAAAGTGCTGTTAAACAAATGAGAGGTTGACATCAGAAAATGTAATTTTTCCCATACTTCCACTCAACCTAATGTAACGCCAGCAATCTTAAATTTAAGATTAAATCCAGAATTACATAAAATGTTTGAATGATTTACTCAATCGTTTACAATTGTCAGTCCCAGCTGATCCATGGGTAAGAGGCGAGGTTTTAGAAAGCAACAGCTGAAATATATGTTATTCTGTGTTCTCCTGTGCACCCGCTGTTATTCAAGGTTATGGTCAGATTCCACAATCTGTCCATCTGTGGACGGGAAGAGAAGCCCAAAGAAGTCTGTAACAGCCAAAACTAAACAAAACAAAACCAAACCTAATCATTTTATACAAAAGTGCAAGTTCACAACATGTGGCTTCAATGGGCAAATCTACAAAGGTTGTTTTAATTGTGAAGTTTAAAGAATTTACCTGTTACTGAAACATACACAGTCTACTTCTCGCTGTGCCTTTGGCCCTAGATTGCCTCATTTTATAATCGATCTCAGAACCAGCAAATAAACGTTTATGGTGAATACATCATCTGAATCCAATGAGACAAATCAAAATAAGAAGCAGATGTTGATTTCCTTTATCGCCGTCCTACCGCAAGCCCTGATCAATCAGCTGGCCCCTGATTACCTCCACGAGGAGGATATGTTTTCACCCCAGCATGTCTTTTGGTTGTTTGTTGGATTTTCAAAAGGATTGTGCAAAAACTACTGAAAGGATTTTTATGAACCTTGGTGGAAGGATGGAAGAGGGGCCAATGTGGATCCATGCCATGGATGTGGACAAGGGGCAGATCCAGGTTTTTTTTTTCACTTTTTTTGGCATTGCAAGGGCGTTTTCTTTTTCTTTTTTTTTTTTTGACATTTTCACCAATCTCGCAGAGAATAATTCATGGATCTTGATAAAAGAAGAAAAAAAAAACACACACTTTAGAAGACTGATATCTATAAGTGTGTTAAATTGGTGCAGCTTGATTGAATTGAAGGGGACTGTCAGGCCTTGGCATTACATTACACACTCTACTCCATTACCATATCAGGAATCACCCAAAAACATTATTTCACTGTACCCTTCTAAGGTGTTCTACGGAGAGAATCTTGTGCACACAAAGACATAAAAGACAACACAAAGAAATGGCATGTTTTTGTAATATAACACCCATGTAATCATGCTTGCAAAGAACCAAGAGAAAGGCCAAGCTTGGGTCACAGACCAAACCTACGAGAGGGAAAGGTGGAAACTAAATTTCCACTTATTCAGCCTCTGGGTTCACTTGGATCATACGGAAAAGGGAAAAACAAACTTTGGAAACAGAGTAAAGCAAACAGCACGTACGCATCTAAACCAAGACCTGTTGTTGTTTGCCCTACTTCAATCTGCTATGCCAATAAAACATACCACCCGCCGGCAGACCTTAGAACGGATTGCACGGTTACAACTACAATATCACAGCAGGAACTGTTGACGAAAAGAAACAGCGCAAAGAGTGGACCATAAAATCTCTCAGTTGGAAAAGGTAAGGGGAGGATATGGTAGATCTGTTGTTTATGAGGTAAAAGAAAACGGATGATTAAAATTCTTACAAGTAACAAAAGAATCTAATGTTCCTAATGTGTAATCCGTGTTGTAAAACAGTTGTGTTACTGCTGTGCAAAGACGCAGTGGTGACGCTTTCTTACTCGAACAACACAACAACAACTTAAGATCTGAGAGCACTTTAACTTGATTTCCTCTTTTCATCTTATACAACTTGCCCTATTATTCTGATTTATGATAGGGACACTGCAGTGGCTGCCTCAGGTACGTAGGGCAAATGCTGAGATGTCTGCGTTTGAGCAAAACAACTTCTCACCTTCCTTGGAAAACAGTCGCAGCAACAGTGAGGAGATGAGTTCAACATCTTAACTCAAACACACACACACGCACACACAAGGTCTTAATTTGTACCAGCTGGGCTAGTCAGACTGGCAGACAACAGCCAACTCCTGGTCTGTAGACTGGTCTGTGTTTGTAAATCATCACTTCAGATAAAAGCCCAGCTCTAAGTGTCTAGAGCCAAGGGGAAAGCAGAGGAGATAAAGGTGAGGAGAACGAGAGTGCAACTGTCAGACTCATTACTGTGAGAATATGTCCGTACTGTAAAAGCCTTCATTGACATCATAAAACAAAACATAAACCCCAAACCGGGGGGAAACAGTGAGCGCCGCTGTTAGTAAAGACAGAGTAATGACAATAATAATGGCTCTAATAACATAATGTACCTCAACTACAGCTTTTCCCCTTGTGATGGAGACCTGGTGCCAGGATGAAGTTAGGTCACCCCTTCACAGCGATGTGTCCGCACATAACACATATCCATGCACAAACACGCACGCTCTTGAAAAAAAAAACCAAAAAAAACATACTGAGGCCCTCAAACATTAAGGAGGCACCACAAAGGTCCTTCCTATATTTCCTGTATCCTCCAAACGTTAGAGGACAGCCGGGAGCCCGAGGTAGCGCTTAACTCAACTTTTACAACACAGGCACAACAGAAAGAAACAGCAGAGGGGCAGATTGTTTTCTTCAGCGCCGTTTTCTCTTATTTGATTGTCTCAAAAGAATCCAGAATCTGCATTTTGGGGGCCAATCATGTTTGAGCATGTTTTAGGTGCCTGCAAGTAATGGGCCGATATGAAGAGGAAACGATGAGTAAAAACTGACGTCTGGACCCAAAACATGAACAGAAAGTATCACTGTTTGTATTTTTTTTTGTGGGGAAATGTGTTATTTGTGGGATAAAGAAAAGTTGTCAAACAGTTTATTGTTGCCCCCAGATGCAAATATGTAATGGGACAATAGCCAATGGTTGCTTAGACTGCTCAGTATGAAGCACCTACTAACTTAACTGGTAGGTACAGTTTGACATTAACACAGAAACCGCGTGTAGCGAATGTCTGACGTGATGCAGCAGTTTCTTGGCTATCTCTGGTATTCAGCACAATGCTTGAAAACGATTAAGCACAAGGTTCGGTTCTGCATTGCTGTTGAGTTGTGAAACAGCGATCGTGAGAATGTTTACATTCAGACAGACACGAGGACGCCATCATGACAACATAATGTCTCACATTCTATGCACCATGTGGCAAAAAAACAAGAAACATTGCTGCTAGATATCATCGGTGGACGGGCCTGTTAGAACATTTGTGTTGTTGGAATTCATCCCTGTCAACCAACTTTCCCACAATCCCCCTTGTCAACACCAATTTGCATGTTCCCATTTCCCAAAGCGATTCCAACCCTGACTGTCTTTTGAGAGACCAATATTTCAGGCATGGCTCTCGCCTTCGTTCAGTCGCTCACTTCAGCAGTAAGTTGCAATTACAGCTAATTGTCGATTCATCCTGAGTCACCCCGGGTCATCGGTGGCGTTAGTGTCGGCGCCCCAGGAGCCGAGCGTACCTGCAGAGCGTTTCAGAATTTATTGTTTGCTTCACATCCTGCTGCATGACTCCGCTGACCTAGTTTGTTGGAAAATTTCGGACACATGCAAGCTCAGGAAAAGACGTCACAAGAGGATTATTATCCCATCACAGAACCTCCTCCAGTTTGTTTATTTCCATCAACAGGTATTTTATATATTACGCTCCTCTTTCGCTCTTTGTTGAAGGCGAACATAAAAATTCAAAGCCGGAGCGTTGGAAGCGGGAGTGAGCATCTGTGAGGCATTTGTGGAGAGAAAAGGAGAAAGAGCAACAGAGAGAAACTAGTATGAGTTTCCAAGCACCATCCCATGGTTTACTGGAATGCTGGTGAGCGCCTGGTGTGTGAGGTAATGTCCTGTCACCCAGCCCCACCCATACCCACTGAAGCTCACCATCTCATTGGTCCGGGGCTACTGATGGGCCACTTCCATGCCCTACTGAGAATAGGGCTGTAAAAGTTAGTGAGTGGCTGCAATTATGCAGTTTACCTATCCCATTCTCATCAGGGCAGACATGAGTAGTGACTGGGTGGTAGGCAACACAGACCACAAGCTAATGTATAGGGATTGGTGAGCGTACAACGCCAGCAAGTTGAAAACAGATGGGTCTGCGGAGAATATAAATGTCCCTCAGTCAGTGGCCCCCTATGCTCAATAAAACAGGGCCAAAACCCTGCATATTAACAGCTTGAAAATGTTAGGGGGGGTCATCAGTGCCACGGAGAAAAAATACACCAGCCACAATGAGGTTTCCACATGGCAGAACCACAATAATAATTGAAACGGGAAAAGTAAAAGGGAAAAAGGAACGCCATCCCAGAGGTTTCTTTTTAATGTTACCACACGCTTATGTCACTGGCACGGTGCCTGACGAGGGCTGTGCGGTTTGGGGGAATGCTGGTGAGAGGGAGAGGGAGCGCCAGAGACGCTGGCCCTCCTGTGCTGCTGAAAGCAACAGCCCGGCTACTGTATGAGCTTTTGTTTTTGTGGGCACGTACGTGTACGTGCGCCTCGGCTTGTGCAACAGTATGTGCGAGTTTGCCCGCGTGTTTGTTTGTACGCGCATGAGGAGGAAAATGTGTGCAAATGTGTATTTACGCTCTGCAGTAGCCTATACACAGTATGCATGGATCCTCCACTTGAGCACACAAACACACAGCGCCTGCTTATTTGGTTATTGTTTCCTTGTTTTT
This sequence comes from Pseudorhombus dupliciocellatus, assembly GCA_016785235.1. NCBI lineage: Eukaryota > Metazoa > Chordata > Actinopteri > Pleuronectiformes > Paralichthyidae > Pseudorhombus > Pseudorhombus dupliciocellatus. The sequence continues at coordinate 50,813 of JAFBJW010000030.1, forward strand.
AGCGGCCAGAATAATTTCCCTTACTGTGCTTCTCTGCTCCCTTTACCCTTCCCCTCTGATACATTACTTGCCTTAGGATGACTGCAGCAGAGGTTATTTAATCCAGGCCTCATGCACATATCTTTGTTATACATCTCGAGATGGGCGAGCGTCATATATAGGCAATTTCTTGCAGCGTGAGAGGACTAAAATGTTATCCCTTCTGTCGCTTATGTATAATTAAGAGGAGCGTTCTCCAGGGGTGCCCAGGGGTTTCGTCAGAAATTGCCTGGGCAGCAGCCTCCTCTGGAGAAATCACCTGGCTTCCTGTTTGATCTTAAAGTTCGAATGCACATGCACCCTCCCTGCGCACACAAACGCATCCACACGCATGTTCACGAAGGCAAAGCAAGTCTGCACGCGTACAAGGATGCAGTGCACACGGGGAGGCACGCACGCACACACGGGTTAGTTGCTAGGGCCAGTTCTCCAATCCATCCCCCTAGAGAAAGTCGGGCTGGCTCGCCATATTCCATGGTGTGGTAGTGGGGGAACATTATGTTCTGCTCCACAAAGACAGCAGTAGTACATTTCAGTCCCCTATGGACTTGCCCTACAATCCTGCATGGAGTCAGCACTGTGAGTGTGTGAGTCCCTGTGTGTAGATGTGTGTGCGTTTCTGTCTGACTGTGTACCTGGGTGTGAGCCTGATCAAGAAAGAAAGGAGTAGCTTTTAAAACCCCACCGTACTGTACTCGCTGGTAAAACCCCCAAAATCAAACGCTCCCCTACAACTCTCTGCCACGAGTCTGACATCGAAAGAGGGAACATAAGGTGAAGAACAACACAGCTTTTAAACCTGGATATAATTTGATACTGGCAGTTCTACATTTTTCTGATCATTAATGTGTCTAAATTTTATTAACTTCATACATTCTCTGGTGTCCACATGGTATTTTGATTGGATCAAACTGCTCATTTGAGGACATTTTAATGTGGGAATGGCCAATAAGAGTGGTTTTGGACCATTTTCTCCCTTCACAATAATTTTCATTCAGTGATATATTTTCTCTTGACCGCAATGAGACTGTTGATCAAACTGAATTTCACATTGTTATACCTCCAATTACAACCCACCAGCCCCATCTCCGCATCCATCAATCTTCTGTTGGTGACGGCATTTTGTTATATGTCAATTCAGCCGCCTGTCTCCATACTCCATTCATTCAGACTGTTTTCCTTTTTTTTTTTTTTTTTTTTGTCAAAATGTTGAGAATAAAGCTGAGTTCCGTAAGAAATCTTCGCTGATTTACAACATGACCTGCCTGACACGTACAGTACAGATGAATTGGGCAAATTGCTCTTCAGAATGGATTCACTTTCTGTTTCGGGGCATACACAGCGTGGAACTGAAGAGCTTCAGGAGGGAAAACCAGACAAGCGTGTAGCCGGCACTAATTGTCTTCCATACACTGAAGTTTCTGCCTCTGAAATTTAGTGCTGGGACTCCATGACCCAAAAATGAATGTATGTCAACCTCACAAAGATCTAGCACACATTTACATTCTGCAGGGTGGACTGCCAGCTACTATGCTACTGAGTGCACAGGGGCAGTATGTGTTTATGGCCCTGACAATTTATTCCAGCGTTGCCGGACCCTCCATTAGCAGTGATTTGAATGTGGGCACATTCATCAATCCTCCCTGGTTCTCCTCTGGTGCATGAAGATTTAAAAGAGAAAAAAAAGAGTGGAAGAAAAAAAAAGTTCAGCTCCCACACTAGTGCTGCATATTGAGATTACTATTCACAGTGGTATTATACAATAGACAAATGATGTGTCTCAACCCCCCCGTCCCCCCATGCCTGGGTTGTGTGTGTTTTAAAATAGAATGCATACCCCTTGCCCACACGCACACGCACGCACAAAAGTACATAGCACTTGAGATTCCGTGCAGATACATGATCTCTCTTTCTCCTCAAGTGCCTTCTTGTGCTGTTATTGCTTTCTTGCATCCGCAAAGATCCCTATCGCCGCTGCCCGCTTTACTCTCCCTCTCTCAGACACACGCGGTCAGACACACACACACACCAAATCAGCGCAGTCTTTAGACATCAAACAAAACAGATACACAAAGCCAATACAGGAATTGTTCACTAGATCAGAGGGAAATGATGCACAGTCCAGCTTTCCACGCCCCCCAACACACTCACACACACTTTAGCATTGTTCTGTATCAGGGAGGCACATCTCCAGTCAGACTCTAGACCTCTGGACCACGAACAGAGAAACATGATTAAATTAAACAACAAAAGAGAAAAGGGAACTTTTACCAAGATGGAACCAATGCTGGTAGTTTGTGAATGAAACAAGCAACTACAACTACCCTTCAACCGAGATCCTACTCCTTCAAAAAAAGACAACAATCCCCACAGCACAAAACTCTCAGGCTGATTCTTTACTTTGATGTAACAAAGATTTTACATTTTGGTATCCATAACCCTCCACCATCACCTGCCCACTAACAAACTCTATTGTGGTGGCAGCATCCCTGCAGTGGGGTGTTTTTTAGATGCAGGACACCAAGCAATTGTGAAAAGAAGAAGAAGAAGATGAAATCTTTAAGAAAAACCTGGTCCAAAGGACTCAAGATCTCAGACTGGAATGATGATTCACCTTCCAACGGGACAATGACCCCCCAGTCAAACATCCAAGACAATGCAGGAGAGGCTCAGGGAAAACTCTGTGAATGTCGTTGAGGGGCCTAGCCAAAGACCTGACTTGAACCCAATCAAACATCACACGAGAGACCTGAAAACGTCTGTCCTCCGTTTGATCCACTGGTCTCAGTCCAATCTGACAGAGCTTCACAGGATCTGTAGAGAAGAATGGCAGAAAATCTCAAAATCCAGGTGTGCAGAGCGTGGGCTGCGACTCGCAAGACGGACGGAGGCTGTAAGTGCTTCCAAAGGTGCTGCAAGCTAGAACTGAGGAAAGGTTTGGCTTAATTATGGCAATGTGGTATTTCAGTTGTTTCAGTCCCTTTTTATATATTGTCTTTATGGTTATTAAGGTCATGGCATGAGGGGGGTGGGGGGATTCAAATGACTCAGGTTGAAACATAAAAACACGTGAAAATGTGAAGGAGTCTGAATAGTTTAGGAATGCAATGTATGTGCCAGCTACCCAACAATTAATGATGGCATAACAAGTAGTGTATTCAGTTAGTTGTGACTAAACCACGTAGCGCCATCGCTCAGTCCACGCCATTTTAATATTGATGACAGTCATCTCTGATCTGCCAAGCGATTTACTACCCCGACAGTGACAGTTGACTTCCTGTCAAGGGCAATATGTGAGTGTGTGTCAGCAAAGCCGCGGTGCTGTTGGCAGACGACGCTGCTTCGAAAAAAAATTGCATCGAAATCTCAATAAAGATCATAGATCAAGAGAGCACCACCATAAGTAAGTAGGAGATCAGGCTCTTGAGCTTTGGAGCCCTCGGTTTGTTATCACATCAGATGCCTATAGGCCTTTGTCATCCCTTTCCATCTATGAATCTTCAAAGTCACGGAGGAACACAAAACCTGCTATGTAAACAACCGCCCACAAACTGACGGAAAAGTCAAGATAGAGAATGAAGTCCAGATGCCGGAGAAACGACTGGCTGCCATCAGGAAAACTGCAGTTTAAATAGCTAATGGCTAGACATCTCTGAAAGCTCCATCAAAGTAGGTAGCATCTTATATAACTTCATATTTTGTTAGGTTTCAGCCACTGTGGTGTTTTATATGTTGTTCTAAAGTGGCCACAGTTAAACTGGATCCATGAACGAAGACAAGTCTGCTGGCCTGGTCTTCATCTCCAGAACCAACCGTCACATCCTTCATCTGCGGTAAGAGCCTCCAGGACAGTCGCCATAGCCACACGCACGCAACTGCTCAGAAGCAACAAACGAGGCTCTCCACTCAGTTATTTGCAGCCACATTGTGTTATCTCTGTTTTCCAAGGCACCGCCATAATCAAACGAGTGTGTGCGTTTGTGTCCGAGAGCAAGATATAAGTGTGCGTGTGTTTGTTGTACCTCAAACCCCCCAGGACACAGCGTAATCACAGTTAATAGTCGAGATGAAGGGATGGTATTTGATGCTGCTGTAGCACATGTTCCTCTCAGTGATGGTGAGAGGAAAGGACGTGAGGACACTATTCTTGACGTAACCGCGCACAGGCAGGCTTTACAAATCGTGATTTCCAGGATAGGTGAAGGAACATGCGAGAGAGTGACGGAGACTGAAGAGCAGGAGACAGGGAAGCAGTCAGAAACAGGCTTCTGTGTTTTGTTAACCTGGGTTTGCAAATTTTCCACACAAGCACTTGTGTGTCCACAGACTGTACAATCCAGTGGCCTTGTAACGATGTGATCTCATCACATATGACCCTTGGGGAACAGTGTGTTCTCCACAATAAAAAGGTTCTTTCTTGCAGGAATAACGTGTCCTTCACAGCAGAAATCCTTTCTTTATGGTTACATGGATGTGTTCCACTGGCGTCTCAAACATCTGCAGTGTTGCTGGATCACATAACCTCGTTTTTTTTTTTTTTGCCTCAGACAGAAGTGGTGCCATAAATACACTGCAAATATTGAAATGCATTAAATGGTGCTGGTTATCTCCTACCTGCGTTTGCCTTAATCTGCTGCCAGAGTGTTCTCGAGCAAGGCACCTGAACGCAGCTGTTTGAGAGTAACCAGGTCAGTGGCCTTGTAAAACGCATCATCAGCGAAGGAACGGCACTCCAGTTCCAATATCGCACACAGAGAGCTCTGTCAGCAGCGTTCCAAGAAAATGTCTCTCTTTTGTAGGGTTAAAATATTTATGATCATAAAATTTAACAATGGATACTGATGTCACTCTTCACATCAAAGTGAGACAGTGCAGGAATTTTTTTAACATTTGGTTCTAATCGCAAAAAATGAAAGCTGTCAAGAGACTGGACAATAACAAAGTGGTGTCGTAAATAGTGGCTTGAGGAGGAGTGTGCTTCAACAACATGCCTTGGCTTTGACCGTCCATATTACAGAGAAGGGATTAGATAGGATTGAGCCTAATGCACGGTTTGTCTGAAGCTTTGCATGTGTGTGTGTGTGTATGTGTGCGTGTCTCACCCTAATGTTTTGGGTAATCAGCCCCTTTCTGAGATGCGACAGCAACAGATCAATGCATCCACCGGGCTTAGGTGGAATCAATGGCTTCTTCTCTTGTCTTCAATAAGCATTACTTTAATGAGAGCAGCACATTTCTGCCCCCCCGCCCTGGGAGACATCTAATTAAATGTCTTGCACAGTCTCTGAACTTATTTCACGACTAAAAACCAGCAAAATACATTTTATACAAGTTTCTTGCAAAAGTCGAGGCTTCGTTACCAAAGAAAGAAATGGCTCCAAATCACTGTAGAATTAGAATGCATGCGTTTGGTTTTGTATCTTAACATTAATGATCTTGACACGATGCATTACATCAAACTAGAGCTGCTTTCAGACATGCACTGAGGTCTGGAGGGGCACTATGTGAGAATGCAAATGCCTGAATCAGTTTCTTACATTTTGTGGAACTTTTCCTTCCAGCCCCCTCGGAACACATCCCACAAATGTTTAAATGAAACCCAATACAGCAGGAAAACCTCTGAAACAAGCATCTGACCTGGACAATCTCCTGCTGTGTGTTCTTCATATGTAAAATCTTTTCAGTATTTTATGGCGTTAGTATCTGAGAGTGGCTTATTTTCTGTCCAGTAATGTGTATTAGGCAAGACAAGCTGTGTATGGCCTTACTTTAGTGACAGCAGGGTATCCGGCAGCCACTTCTCCGGAGCAGTAAGGCTTGGCTTCATGGGAAACTTCCACATTGGAGGCCCACTGGTCCAGGAAGCCGATGGGGGTGTAGAGGCCGCAGTCTCTCACCCCAGTCTCTCGCTCAAAGTCCTCACACACCCCGTCGCCGTCGTAGTAGTAGCACATGCTCGGCTCCTCTGCGGGCGAGAAGAAAAATGGGAGAAGCTTAAAATCCATCGTTATCTTTGTTTTTGTGCCTTTTTATGGAAGGTCGGGATCAATGCCCCTGCTTCTTTTTGTCCAGCATGTTTTCATACAACGCAAAAACAATTCAATTTTTACCAACTTTTACTCCTCACCCAATCTACTTCCCTCATCCCTTTTTATGGGACATTCATACCCCCTGATCCTTTGGGAATCAATTCCTAACCTTATCTCTGTTGTTTTGGAAGGTCGGGCGTGAGAGCGCCAGATAAAAAAAAAAAAAAACAAGGGAGGGAGCTATAGGACAGAAGGTGCATGGAAAAAACAGAGGGATAAACTCTTGGGTTCGTGAGGATCTGCAGAGATGAGGGAATACGTCGTCGTCAGGAGGAAAGGAGCTGAAAGAGAGAGCGATAAAAACAAGTGCAAGAGAGACAAACACAGAGAAGGAGGGGGAGGGCAGACAAAGTCAAGAGGTAAAGACAGATACAGCAGTAATTTTTCCAGACATCCCACCCGGAGTTAAGGTCTGGAGCTGGAAGCTTATGGATTGGAGGAGAGGGGAGCGGAGCAGGGAGGTTGCCTGGGCCTCATTGCTCTCAGCTAAAGCAGTGTCAGCCGGTGGGGTTCCAGTTAGGGGGAAAGGCGGCATTCTGTGCCAAGTTGGCCGGGGCCTCCTCCTAGAAATTCCAGCCCTCCCCAGCACGGCCAAAAACTCAAGTCAGTTCTGCGCTCTGGCAATGGTGAAACGAGGGGCTACTGAGGGGGCATACAGAATACGCTCCCGCCACTCACTTAGCGGGAACAGAGGCAAAGAGGGAGAAGGGGAGGCGCTGAGGCCGAGACGGGAGGGAAGCTCAAACAGTGGCCCCCGAGGAGTAAAGGAGCTAGATCGTGAGCTGAGGGGAGAAGAGGAGGCTATTGCTGCAGCATTTGAGTTTGGACGGGGGATAGAATAAACAGATAATGGGGGGGAAAAAAAAGTGGAAAGGTGATTAAGTGCAAGAGAAAAAAAAAAAACAGAAAGCAAGCACTACAACTGGAGACAGAACAAGTGATGAGTTGAGCAAAGATGAAACTAGAAAAGGGGGGAAAATATATTCGCTACCTATGTTGGTTGTTTACACAAATCATAAAAAGCCAAAACTATTAGTCCAGTGACACAAGGAAACTGTGAATATGGCTTAAGAAAATCATATTGCAGTTCCTTTATGCTTTATCTGCACCTGTGTTTACTGTGGCCTGAAGCCCTGCAGACATTGCCGGTGGGATTGTAAGGCCAGGTGGGGTCATGTGAAAAGAACTTGTCGAATTCATTAATTCCAGATATAATTCGGCTCAATCGTGTGAATGGCCTATTAAAGCCCATCCAAACTGCAGCACGCTGGCCCTGTTGTGTACTTAGTGTCAACTCTTCATCCAGCTCTCTATTTCACTATCCAGCGCACTGACAAGCAGGCCCTCTCTCACAAATACAGACAGATGGACAGAAGGTCCCGTCATTATAGTGTCCGATTTCTGCGCAAAACTACAACTATGTCAGAGAGTGTCAGGCAAACACACACACACACACTTACACACACCTCCCCGAGCACTGCAGTTGGTGGAAAAACAGCCCAGCCAATGCAGTCATCCAGCAATCTGACAGGGATTAAGTGGCCACTTCACAGAGGCTCACATGTGTGTGTGCATGCATGCATGTCCTGTACATGCACAGGCACACACGCGCATGTGCAAGTGCACAGATCTCAACAGGGGGTAAAATGATTGTCAGGCAGCAGGAGAACTGGACAGGAAACCATCCATCTATTCATAAAACAAAACAACTCAGGAGATGCCAGCCACTCAATTGTGTAGAGTAAGATCATTCAACCTTGTAAAAAATAATGATTTCCAGATTTGATTTTTTTTTTTTAAACACAGGTCAAAGTGATTATGATATCTAATGGAACTCTTATTCTGTTGGCTTTTCAGAAAAGTGTGGGGGGGGGACTCGGATAAAAGCTGCCCAGATGTCAGATCTGTTCATTCACAAACTCGTGAGCCTGTGGGTCTCATCAGAAGCTGTGCAGATCAATTTCATGAAGGAATGCAGAAAACAGAATCAGTCAAATCCAGAACGCCACAACAAAATTGTGGCACAGCCGAAAGCAGACGTGAAATGTTCTGTAAGCAGCTGTTTGTCAAATCTGAACTTGATAAATGCTGCAGGTATCCTGCACTTATCATTTAAAACATCTCTTAAAACTACAAGAATATATATTGTATATAACCTAAATATCTTATAGCTTTTGTTTAACGTTTGGACATATTTCAGATTATAGGCTCTCATGTTTTCCTGGAAGTCTCCCAAAGTTGTTGAATGCGCATCACATCAGAGCATTTTTTTTTTTTTTATCGTATTTATTACTTTTCTAGCACAGCACAAGCACTGGACCTGAGGGAAATCCTCATCATCCATAATGGACTCACCAACACAGTTGAAGAAGGGCTCTTTCTTGCACAGAGTGGAGCAGCCATCCCCATTCATCGAGTTCATGTCATCACATTCCTCTCCTTTGGAACTGTAACAGCAGGGAGCAGGACTTAGAAACCACACTGACTCTGTACATACCTTTTGAAATATACTATTTTCATGCATGTTACTATATATTGAGATTGTCTGTGTATGTGTGCAGATGCTTGTCACCTCTGGATCCGTCCGTCTCCACAGTACGGTGATCCCAGTTCGTGCACCAAAGGTGGGGAGGGCTCACTCTCGCTCCGGCTGGAGATGGTTTGGACTTGGTAGGTGTACACAACATGTGGCACCACGTCCCTGCACCAAGAAAAATTAAAAAAAATTAAAGGATTGTGGAATTCCTTGTAGTCTGAAGAGAAATGAATCAAAGCATAAGGAAGGATCCAGGAAATACACCTGGTCCAAGCCAAGCTACATCCACCGCAGATACAAATATCTGTCTCAGTGCTTGTCTACCTCTCCTGTGCTGAGTTTACCCTCGGTCCAGTTCTGTTTCCTCATCATAGGGAATCAAGGAACCATCATGAAAAGACAACGGACAGGAGGAATGTTTTTCTTTGGGTGGGGGGGCGGGGGGACTACTCACTTTGTTGGTGTTATGTCGCCATGATGGTTTCTTGAGTCACCATGATTAGGAAGTCTGAAAAAAAAAGTCTGAAAGGAAAAAAAAAAAAAAAAAAGCATAAATGAGAACAAAAAAAAAAAAAAAAAAAAAATCAAAGCTGTAGATGAGAAACCAAAAACCATAAGCAAAGCAAACAAACAACACTGAAGGAAAGAAAGCTGTAAACGAGTAACAACACTGGTGCAAGTGAGAGTGCTGCTAATTTTAAATCTTACAGCAAAAAAGATCAGATTTTGCCTTTACATGTATTCATTAAGTTTCTATCCCTAAACTAGGATAACTTGATCCTGTTATTCACTGACCAAGTGACTGATACAAGGATTCCTGTGTTTCCTAACCAAACATGAAAAGGCAAACAAAGGATTTGAGGACTTAATTATCTCAGATAACTGTTATTTTTTCTCATCAGCACTCTCATTTGCACTTTGTTTACAGTTTTCTTTCCATTTAGATTTTTTTTTTTTCCTTTTGCTTATACTTTTGGTTTCTCACTTGAAGTTTTGATTTGTCACTTATGGTCATGGTTTCTCACGTATGATTCCTTTTTTTGGCTTTCAGAGTTTTTGGCCCAACAGAGTTTGTCAACGTGTTCTACATTTAGAGCCTAAAACATCTGAGGTGAAGATATTTTGGACAGTCCATACTTCCCAACGACGAGTTTGCCTTTAGGTCTAGGGTCGGGATTGGGTTAAATGTATTCCTATGAAGTGTTTTTCAAGTTTTAGTGACCATTAAGTAAAGTCATATATAATCGTAACGGTTAAGGCTAGAGTGTTGGGCTGTGCGTGTGTGTGTGTGAGACTAAGATTATTTTGTCACATTCTAAATTAGAATGCTTGTGAGACACAAAACGTAAATCCCTTTTATAAGTTTTGTGGTATATTATTGTTTTTTGAAGATCGGCTTGTTCCCATTTAACTGAAATCAACTATTCAACTATTCTGGTTCCAACTCCCTGTTGTTTGACTGAGAGCTGATAACTATGTGAGATTACAAAAGGGAATCCAATTGGCTCCCTTATCTATAATTGACAAGAACACATTATACTGTGTAATATTTTTATGGCTGTGGCCGCGATGTTCTTTTACGATGTTTGCTGGAACATTATTTAACTTTGATAGACTGACCGCAAAACCCTTAAGAAACAAACAGTTATTGACAACCAAGACCTTGCATTCCTTTGCAATTTCAAACACGGGCAGGAATCAAATAGCAGCGAGAGCAAATAAATGCAGTTTAATGATTCCAAAAATGATCGCAGTTCTCACTTTGGAGAAAATGAGCGGGTAAATGAGGGAAAATAGGATCAGCAGGTTCACCATAGATCATTTCAAGTGAAGCTTCAAATGCCAAAACCTAATTTTGAAACGCCCCCTCTGCAATAAATGCAGTGACACCCATGCAAGGCTTCTGTGGATTCATGCGCCCGTTCCACAAGGCAACACACACGCAGGCATGTGCACACACAGTACATGTCAGCACACACACACACATACTACCTTTGTTGTTCATAACACACTAGCTGCCAACTATGGTCTTCATACTTAAACAAGAGTACACAGACATAAACCACCATTCCCACTGCTGCCATAGAATCTCCAGTGTGAGCGCAATGCAGCACCAGCAGCGAACATTGCTCTGGTACCACAGTGGTTTCACCCAAGGCCAAAGCTTAAGTCAGCGATCAAACCAAGGAAGACCCACAGTGATGCTGAGAGAAGCCATAAAGTCTGACGAGCTTGAAGACAAACCAGCCAGCTGAGCGATTTTTGATTCAATACAAAAATGACAGCCCTTCTATGTAAAAACATAGAATAAAAGGTGAGCAAGTGCCTTTCTATGCTTTTGCATTCATCACCCATGTCAAAGAAAGACACACAAATGGAAGAGCAACACCAGAAAAGATAGTTTTCTCCAGGACACTGCTGACTGCAGGACATGGCTTTTGTTTTGTTTTTTCCCCCCTCATCTTCATTTCTCCATTTTCTCCTGTGTTTGTCCATCACATTCCCAGCAGACGACAGCGGGCCAAGTTCAAGTTAGCTGTGCCGTCCCAAGTATAAAAACCGATGAACCTAAAGATCAAGTAACAAAATGAATTTCCCCACAGCAAAATTCGTGCCTAGGATGAGATATTTATGTTGGCGTCATTATCATCAACACAGAATGTTTGACCTGACAGACTCTCTTTTATTCTACAGTATGTCCTGTTCTGCAGTGGGCCTGCGCTGGTGCAACTCCAGGTTACACTCAAACATGCCCCCTCTAATTGAATTAGTTTAGCCCCTGGAAAAGTCAAGCTGTGGGAGACTTTATCTTTGAGGAGAGCAAACACACACAATGGACAGAAACAAGACAGCAACAGATACTCCTTTGCAGTAAGGAAGTATGAGGATTCGCATTTAGTAGATAATGAGAATTTCTGTCTATGAAGCGTCAGGAAATCCAATGCACGGAGAAGTAATTGCACAGAGTGATCTGGCCACACTGAGAGACGTGGTCATGCAAGAACAAACAAGAAGAAAGAGAGAGGTGGCTAGATCAGAGTGATTAGGAGATAAGGGGATGTGGAGAAGTGGAAAAATGCATAGAGAGAAAAATCAAACAAGGAACAGATGAGAAAATGGATGGCTAACTGGTGATTTCCAAAATATGGTAAAGAGAAGTTGTAGCCATATCCAAGGGGGCTTCTGTGGAAAAAGTGGAAAGTATGATGAGGTACCAGTGATTTATTCCATGCATCTTCCCCAGGTATTCTGCAACTGTAGTGAGACTGTGAGATATGAGACTGTGTTTTCCCTGTTGATCCATCTGCTGCAGTGAGATAGAGACCAAAGACACCAGAATGTCTCTTAACATTTTCCAGAGAAGTGATGTCTTGTAGTCCCATAAGAATAATGACAGCCCTCTTTCAGCACCAAAAGGTGGAAGCAGCATGATGTTGGAGCTCTGCCACAAAAAGTCCTCGGGAGGAAGTCGAGGTGGATGACTGAGCGCACAACCACGATCTCCCAGACCACAGGCTGCGGTTTGCGTCCACAGTCAACGCTGATTTTCTTTTGGAAGTCTACCCGGGGGCTAAGAACTGCAAACCAGTCAACAGTGCCAACAGCAGACCATACTGCAAACATTTTCTTTAACAGGACCCAACACCTTTCTCTAGAATGAAGCTGTGAAAGCTTTAAGTCTCGTTCTCTTCATTTCAGGGTCACGTGAGAAGTAAAAGCAACAATTGTTGAACCCTACCTGCTTGGTCCAACAGCGCGGCAACCCTCGACAACCCCGTCTCATTCATACACAACTAAAATGTTTTCCTAATTATGTTGTGGTGGCAACATAATTGCTGCCTTGGTTACATTCAGAGGAAACTTTTTTTTTTTTTTTTTTTGTTGGTTGTATAAAGTGCAACATTTATGATCGGCAGCGGAGTGGTGAGGGTCACGGCGGGCACAGCTGTCTCTGCTGCCAGATGGCCGGATTCACATCCATGGCCCTGTCTGTGGTTGGGTTTGGGCAACAAAAGCACTTTGGTTAAGCTTAAGGAAAGATTATGGTTTTGTTTGAATGTAAATAAACTTGTTGTGTTGTGAACTCATTTTGTATTAAACCAGACCACAGTCTTTCCCTGTGTTTAACCAACGCAGAGCAAACACAAAGGTAGGCATTCCTCCTTTAAACGCTACTTAACAACTACGAGATAATTAGATTATGGAAGAGGGTTAGGGTTAAGCCTAAACCCCTAACCCTTCGCTGACAGCTCTGCAGCTACCTGGGTGTCATAATGGACCTTTGCCTCTATAGGGTCAACAGTGCTACTTCTCATAGCGTGATAACAACTGTTTAAATGTGGCTTTCAACCTGGTCCCAATTAGGTGCATGCATGATTTCTCCTGACCTCACTGCTCACAGCCATGCTGCGTTCGGCTGCTGTTGGCAGCGGGGAAGAATGAAAGAGTGAGAAAATGAAAAAGTGGTGCTGAAGTATTGCAGGAATTCTCTATCCCTGGTTTGGTTGGCTGGATATACAGTATAAAAACAATGTTTTGATTGGCAGGGACATTAACATACAGAAAATTTGCAAAAACAAAATGATAACCTGCATCATCTTTTCATCTCATTTGATGTGGTTTAATCCATCGCATACACTGGTATTTGAGACACAAGTGAATGTGATGGATAAGATCCAGTGATACACATGACTTGTGCCAACCACCCAGAATTCATAAAACCACACTTTCATCTGTGACTGATTATAAAGATATGCAACTGTTCTGATATGGAACTCATACCAGTCTCACACGAGGTGTCACGTGATAATGTTTCATCATTGGTGCATCTTCGACTCAGACATTCTACTCAAGACCCCTGTAGGAATCAAGGTTTTTATCTTGGCTCAGGCTCAAAGCCTCAAGGCACCGTGATATACCTTTGAAAGGTGTTTTGATAGTACCAGGTGATTACACATGGAAACATGTGCAAAAGTATGTGCCTGCTACCGAGACCAAGAAGAGCGTTACTGTGTGTCAGTGCTCATCTGTATGTGTGTGTGTGTGTTTTCACTTGTGTGTGCACTGGGTTTATGTGTGAGCATGCATATGGATGTGTTTCCGTTCTGTAGCTGCTTGTTGTTCTTGGCTGAGCAATCCCAGATGAGAAAAGCAGATAAATTTCAGAAAGTTGGGGAAAACTCTTAGATTGAGCCTGAAAGAACAACAAACAGCGCAATGCTCCTTTTGTCGAGGAGGCAGCTGACAAGCATTTGAGGTTTTGCTGCTATCAGTTTTACACCTACAAAATATCTATAGCTGGAAGTATAGATTTACAAGCAAGTGCATTTAATAAAGGCTATATGAAGGATGGATTATATATTTATAGAAATATATAATCCATCCATTGTGTCGGCATGTCATGAATATGGCTCACATTGGGAGGATTACTCTGGACTCAGTTTCCCTATAAAGAAGCTGTGTAAGACGCCAGGGACAAGTTGTCTTGAAAAAAAAAGAAATTACCAAAAAGAAGTAAAATCAGTAACTGATGAGAGGAAATTAAACTTTATGGGGAAATAAAAAGGGAAGCCAAAACCTCAATATCTAATTTAAAATGTAGATTTTTTAATGGCACTTAAAATGAAACTACTAATATCATATTTAGGATTAATACACTTTAATACTATTGACGTTGCCAGTGACCCAGAATTGTAACTGCAAAGTTGTATTTTTTAGAAGAATCCACTAACGGGGGGGTGTTGGGTAGCTGCCCTCTCCCTGTTTGGGCTGCGATGTCTTTTCAGTTCAGCCCTGAGATAGCCTTTGACTGAATGACAGCTCTGCAACCCACGCCAGGAAGAGGATTAACCCATGGGCTCGGGTTCCTCAGCAGGAGGGGATCAAACTACCCCAACCTCCCAACCCTTTCCCTTCATACTTTCTCTACCCCCTAATGTTCTCCTCCTCACCTATTGCCCCTCCGACCCTCCCAGTGATTTACCCCCAACTAGTCCAACCTTCCACCCCAGCGTCTCCTCTTCATGTCACCCTTTTTACTCCCCAGCATAATTTACTCTGTCACCCTGACCTCTGAAGGAGGCAATGGAGCCAAGACTTCAGCGGTTCATCTTGGCTTGGCATGCCCCTCTTTAGGTGAAGGCCAGTGGCCTGACAGCAGGAGGTCGTTTACCCCCCTCATCGACACCTTAATCGATCTATTCAGCCCAATGGGAACAGGCTGCAAGGAGAAGCATCATACTGTGTGGTCAACAAAAGCACTCCAGCAGCTGGACCTCCACCATCAAACAAAGCACTTAACATTGGATTTGTGGCATGCCAAAACATCTGGGTGAACTTTGTTCTTCATCGCACCATGTCAAAGGCTATGTTTGTTTGTGAGACAGTGGGTGTGATCAAGCATTATTTTAGCCTGAAGCCATAATGCCTCATCAGAGTCACATCAAAGAATATAACATCTAGCACATGTCTGACTCCATTCTGCAAAACTTCAAATCATGACATCTCTTTTCAATTATTTCTGACATGTTAAAGACAAAACAATTACTCAGTTGAACAAGAAATCAACGGTAGATCAATCAATAATTAGCATTGGCTTGCTGTGATGGGCCAGCAGACCCCAAAGCTAAACTAGCACCTGGCCAGTATCCAAGCATTGATCAGCAATCAAGAGCTACTCAAAACCCTTCACGAAAAGCTCACATGATCTCTCACTTGTACGGTTTAACTTTGTCCTTCACAGTTTTATGTTTTTCTCCCCAAACTGTTGTAAATGAAAAATACTGCTATTTATGTTTTTGTACACTTATTCTTTATTTGAATCCGTTAAAGAGTTGACGGCTGGAACACACATCCTTGCAATAAAACTCCTCTGACCATCCAACAGAGACAAGATCCCATATGCTCTCACAACAGAAAATAGGCAGCCAGTGCCACTGACCACTACCACTGGAATGCAACCACAGCTAGTGAAATATACCACAGCAGTAAAACTACCTACAGTACATCAGTAATCACTGAAGTGTGCCAAAACCCCCAAATAAATACATCCCCACTGCAGACAGCTTTCCACAGACACTGTCATTCAACCAAGAAGTTGTGTACAGACACTTTATGGAACTTAAGTATCATCACTCCATCTTGCATAACATGCATGCTCACCCTTTCGCCTCTTATCAAGCACTTTCCTTCTCATGTGAACCTCGCTGACAGCACGATAGTGAGATGGCATAACACGCAGCCGTGCCATGTATAGCACAATCTTTCTTGAGTCAGCACATTCCATGAAAGCAAAGCACTAAACTCTCACCACAGTGTGCAGATAACACCTTCAACAAGCCATCTGTTTGCCCTTGCCTCATGGAACATGGGAAAAAACAAATGTGAGCAACGATTGACCTGTGACATAGGAAACAAATGTTGGGCAGCAGATTTGAGAGTGCAGAAGCGGAGGAGGCCTGCGAGTGCTCCTGCGGGTATTGAAAAGGATATCTGATATTACGAAAACATATTTTTGTGGATAGTTTCCACTGATAAATAAACACCTTCTAACTGCCGTGTCTAAAACCCATAATTACATCACACGAAAGCAGGAAGCTAAGAGGTAACCACTCAGCAATTTTCAACGACTAAAATAAACTGGGTAAAAACCATTGTTTCCAGCCAAAGCATGTCCACACCATCATATGGGCAAATGTTCTGAAACCTTGACAAAGAGCAAACCTATAGCTGACAGAAATATCAGGAGGAATCAGGCCGACATCCACCCAGCGCATCACTCACCTGTCTGTAATGCGGCGGGTAGGTTCGTTCAGCACCAGACCGTGCGGAGCATGGGTGAAGGGCGGCTGGCGCAGCAGGCGGTAGCGCAGCGGTTGGCAGTGTCGACAAAGTATGCAGTTCGGCTTGGATGCCAGTAGGGTGGCATCGATCTCAAGATGCTGCTCCATGGTGAAAAACTGCACCCCGTACACCTCCTCCTCGATGTCCAGCTTCAGCGTCAGCGGGGAGTCGCAGAAGACGTTGCTGGGGCCCAAGGAAATGTTGTTCCCGCTGACGGTCAACAGCAAGATGTTGTGGATGGCCGGCAGTGCCGTTTCCTCGGGGCTGAAGAAGGTGACCCACACAGTGAGAGAGTCTGGCACCAGTGGGTAGGCAAACTCCAGCTGAAGCATGCAGCCCTGGAGGGGGCACTCTGACAGGCCCACGACGCCCTGCTCGATCCCTGCATTGGGGCTCCAGGTGCGCACGCTTGGCTCACAGGCCTGCTCCACATCTGGAGGGCCTGTGCGACAGAATCACAAAGGGAGACGCGGTGTCACACACAAAACATGCAAACACAACAAAGACACTTCGAGCAAGAAGGCACGCAGCAGTCCAGAATGTGCCCGGGGCAAATGTTGAAAAAGACGATCATGCCATATCAAAAAAGAGTAAAAATGCAGTTCCTGGATCTGCCTCCTTTCTGTTGTCATCCATCCCAAAAGTTTGCATACAAACAAATAAACAAGCCATTGAACAGACGGAACGCAACCAAAACAAATCAGACACAATAACTGAGAACCAGCGGTCTAATTTCTTACACACACACGAACGATTGATGATGACATAAAAAAAAAACGTATTTAATGACGACACGCGATGCATTAAATCCCTGTTTTTATGAGGAAGAAATTTGCATCAGTGGTCTTTTTAATGTATCTACATTTCTTGCAGCATCAAGGTAGAGGTGAAACTGAGAGTTCATTGTGAGTCCATGTGCAGAGGAAAGGCAGAGCTGAGGTGTGTACCTTCTGAGAGGGGCCCAGCGCAGGGTTCTCACTTTAGCACAGTCATTACAACCTCTAACAGTCACACTCCAGCCATATTTGGAGTCCACACACAGCTAACTCGCATTATCCCAAGTGACGTACACTAACATTCATCAAGCACTTTTAGAAGCCAGCAAGAGGCAGACACTATGTTCTCCCTCAATTTCCTTTTGTGCATTTCCAAGCTGGCAACCAACGAAGCCATTTGCTAACCTCATTTCTGGGCACCATGCAAAATTCCAGTGTTTAATCAAGTGAGGACTGAATAACATTTCCAAGCCACATTATCTCAACACATTTATTATTGTACTGTAAGTGTGTGTGTGGCCAGAGTGGAGGTGAAATAAAGAAAAAGGGGAGAAAAGAGGGGGCAGAGAGAAAGACAGGGGGAGAGGGGAGGCTGGGAGAGAATGAACCGAGATACTCCAAGAGCTTGGCTTCTTTTCTTTTTTTTTTTGCTCAGCTCATAGTCCTGGCTTAACGGGTACGCTTTCATTGAGTTTGTAAGGAAAAGCTGCTGGAGCCACTGAAAATATTTTGTAATGTCAGCTGTTATGATGGGCCATACTCCGGCTCTGGCGCTGCTGCTGATGCGGTGGGAGATTTAAGAGGAGACAGAACAGGGGTGTCATCCACTGTGTAACCTGAGGCAGAGTGAATAGCACGATGTAATTATCTTGTTAACAGGTAATCCAGATTCTGTAGATACTACATTTCACAGACCTGCAAGTGTCACTGAAGAACACAGACCTCGGACAATTTTATATCAGCCTGCACAAAAAGCTCCGAGGTGTTTGACCTATAATCCCCTCACGGAGGGGAGAGGGGGGCCTCTGGGTGACTGAGCCATCCCGACCTGAGCTTTCAATACCAGCCATTCATTCTCTGTTTATTATAAGATGATCCCATTTGCCAAGTCGACAAAAACAACCATTATAGGAAAAGCGAGTGAAATAAAATAAGCCGAACTGCAGTCTAATCGGTGCTGGGCTCAACATGAGCCGGCGGGTCTGTGTTTTCTAACCTCTTCGGTATCAGGTCAATATCAGCGCCACGGCAGAGGTCAGGCCAAATGAGATGGGGTTACAATTCACGGTAATTCTGAGTAAGTGATTAGAACTGAACCATGGAATCAGCCAAAAGGAAATATATAAAAAAATTTAAATGATATTAACAGACACTACCAATGAAATGAATATTAAGACACTTACATAATCATCGACTGCAATTTCACTTGTTCCCTTCAATGCACCAGTGAAGCAAAAGATCCTGATATGTGCTGAAGGTAAGACGATACAAGTTTGACACGCATTAGGGAAATGAGACAAAAAAATGACAAGTTGCAGGCGCCTGTCTGTTATCCAATAATAATCCTCCATATTAGACGCATGGACAAAGACACAGGGACGTGTCCAGGCATGCACGGCTGATGCTTTCTAGGAAGCGCCTGGCTTTCTCTCTCCCCATTGGTGACTCACTGTCAAACACTGTTACACACTTCCTCAGTCAAGAGACTGACATCAACCCCCATCCAGCCTCCTTTTTACCCTGGCATGCACACACACACAAAGAGAGAGACGCTTCACAGATCCACTTCATGAAGGCAACAGACACTTTGTAGCTTGGGAATCGGTGTCACTTCACATGCGTTCAGGGCTCGTCAGAGGTTAATCTGTCCTATCTCCGGGAAGGAAGAGTTTAATTTTAACGTATGGAGCGGATGCCACAGGTGCCACACATGTAGACAACCTTAAAGAGCTGTGTAATGAAGGAGCGAAGAGGTCAAGGGAGCCAAGAAAAATCACGAACGGCAAAACAGATTATGTTTGTTTGAATAAACCCAAGTTTACCAGGAGATGGCAATAATAAATCAATAATCAAGTCGACAGTATTTGACTTGGCGTGTAACGTTACCGCCTCGCAAGGGTGGATGTGAGCAGATTTCTGAAGGGAGTTTTGTGCCTTTTTCTCTGTGCGTTGTAAAGTTAAATGTTCATGAGGGGTGTAAATGTTGTAGTTAAATAAATATTCAGCCAGCTACGGCAGACATTAGGTCATTTTGTCAAACGGGGTCTGTGCACTTTGCTTGAACTTGGCAGGAAAGACGATGAAATTCCCTTTTATTCACGTTTCGGGGTAGATTCAGGAACAGTCTGACACAGTATATTAAACATAGGGATCCCATCAACGTGTCAGGGAGCGCCATGGATCCCATACGTTTTCCATTTTCTTAATCATTTCATTAATGAATGTTTCTTTCATAGCGTATAATGATTTTCCTTGGTCCTATCCCATAAACTGGCATATAAATATATATATATATATATAAAGAAGGATTCTAATAATAATAATACCTTGGGCCTGTGCTTATACAAACACACAGATGTTTGCTGTTGAGTAAATCCATACATACGTACACACTGGAAAACAGTATGCACGTTCCATATGTTGCAAATGCACATTAAGGGCATTATTTTTGGAAGGGATATGTCTGCTACACACACACAGTCCCACACACATCTGCTAGTGAGCATATACATCCTGGACCCTTCACTTCCATTCACGCACACTGCTGTTTTCAATCAGCTCAGGATCCTCCCTTGTGAATGTCACTAACTACATGCAGTTCTCTTAACTATCTTGGGTGGTTTCCACCCCTCACAACCTTTCTTGCCCTCTCTCCCCTGAATCCATATCCATGTGTTTTTGCCCCTTTTTTCACTTTCTTCCCCAACCTCCTGCCATATTTCTCCAGGGCATACAGTAGTAAAGATTTATGGGAAGTACTTTGGCTCTCTGCGACCACGGGCCAGTGTTTCCTCAGTCAAGTAATGTTAGGACACAACCGGCGAGTCCTTCAGTAACAGGTGCTGTACATATGCACGGTACACGCGTACGATCGCGCAAAGGCAGTTTTTTTTCTCCACATTGTAAGGATGTTATTCCACTAGTTAATAGTTGTGCCAATACTTCCCCCAGGCAGACATCTTCCAGAATGTCTCTTGGAAATTAGAAACTGTGAGACACATATGCACAATCGCAGCAGGGACCGGCAGCTGTGGTATCCAGTGAGAAGCTGGCCCAGGCAGAGTTAAAAGGGAACGGGGAGCAGCCACAAACAGGGACCCCTTCCAAGAGGGAAAATAGTACAGAGTACAGTTTACACACACAGCGTGTTAGACAAGCCCAGACTTGCCTTTGGTATACACACACACACACACACACACACTGTGAACACTACGCTGAGTGCTTTCTGAATCTATAGAGTGTCCACACACACAACCGCACACACAGGGGGAGAAACACTCAGACTCAAAGCGGCAGAACCAGAGACAGAGACAAATTCAACTCTTTGGCAAAGTGATATTTCATTGTTATTATTATTGCTGTTGAGTCACATCTAATTTACTGTAACTGGATTTTTGGTGTTTTTGCCCATTTGTTTTGACATTTAGTTTCATGGTAACAGACAAAATAGATTAACATAATAAGAACGTATCTGGATTTTTATCAACGTATTATCACACTTGTCAGCGGAAAGATGACGGTTTTTCTAGAGGAGCACTATTTTTAAGTTTGATTGAAAGCAGGCCTGTCCATACTAGAAATATATATTTTTGATTATCCCAGGGGGTAATAATAATAATACATCAGTACATTGATTTTGTCTGTAGATGCAGATGCACGATTACAAATGGTATCTAAAACAGATACATGGTAAAACAGACGTCGGTGCACAACAGCAACTCCACATTCCCACACAAATAAACGATTGCACTATAAAAACAAGTTTGATTGTTGCCTGCAGCAGCTGACAGATTTAGTTGATCTGATATATGGCGGAAGATGGTTCCAGAGCCTAAGGGCCAAACCAATGAAAGGCCTGTCAGCTTTTGAGATTTAAACGTGGGATAATGTGTGGATAATAGACTTTGGTCAGACTCGCTACATGACCTTCCAGTGATGAGCGGGTTGCACTGTCTCAGATATGCTGCGCTGCAGGCCGAGTGTACACACACTTATTAGTCATTAAATTGTGTGCCAGAGTTTATAGGAAGCTGTCAAATGGTTGCGGGAAATTTAAAGGTGTGGAGAGTAGGAAAAGGTACAAAAGAAAATCATGTTTGACCAATTTTAAATTTGTGATCACTTAGGGATTCTAAATTAAAATATTTCTGGGACATGTGGTTATTTCCGAATAAAACAGGGTTTGCAGAATCTCACATGCTGCTGCACTGCTCATATTGGTCAATTTGTATACACCTCCGGAATCTGTCTTCACCTCTGGCCACTACGGTTCTTCACAATACTTGTATTCCCTGTTCGATAACAAAGGAGAACAACAGCACAATATACACAAATAGCTACAATATTCAGTATCCCAGGGAATTCTTGAAGCTGCAATTACCCGAACCACCGTGTGATCAGAGCAACACACATCAGGAAACAGATACTTTTTCAGCATAATTACCTCACCCTGGATTCCTGTCCCAGTATAGCATGTTCTATTATGGTTTTGCAAACAGGACAAGAATAGGAAATATAGAGGGTTTTTTTTTTTTTTCTAAAATCGGATTAATTTCCGAATTGCACTCCAAACTAAATGGGGATTACAGCCAAGACGTGATCTTTAACCTTGGTTTTGGGCCTGAGTGCTCATTGGGGAACTGCGGTAACATACAGCACCGTCCACTGGGAAGCAACCTCCGTGATCCGTCCGTGTTGTCCCACGGCCCAAGTGTCATGAACCAGTGAGTCATTTGCATGTTTCAGGGTTGAGTCAGTCAACCGAAATTTTCGTGCATCTGAGCATTATCAGGAAATCAACAAAGGGCAAAACCTCAACCCGTGTAATCGTTTGGGAAACTGCAGATGAAATCCCGACTTTTGCATTGAATTTGCTTTTGTTCGCACGAACAGCTTTTGAAATCGAGATGCTGACAACCTGTATGTGCGCCGCGTGACTATGTACGGTACCTTCAGCCTCTCGTGGGGACCAGTGTCCAGATGGTGCACACGGCCGTGGCGATGACGAGTTGGAGGCGTACTGCAGCAGAACTCTCCCCTCTGTGCATTTATCACAAACTGATCCCACTTCTCTAGGAAACCAACACACAAGCACAACAACCAACTTAGATACAGGCCAAGCACAAGTGATTTACACATATATAAAGATGCGGGCAGTGAATTTAATTACACAGCAAAGGTTTTAGATCAGACTCCCTGGCTCATCTTTAGTCTGTAAACATCTAATTTGATGTTATTGTAGAACATCGTCATGGCAACATGCAGCACTATCAGCATAATGAATCTCTCTTGACTCTAAACGTCACACTAGCTTCTTTTTTGCCAACTCCTTTCACCTGTCGTAAAAGTGTCCAGAAATCGGTGGAAACCATTCCAGGTTGATGGAGTTATGATGCTGCCCGACCACTTGCGGTGCCATGGGCACAGGAGGAGGCTTCGAGGAGGGTTGCCAGGTCTGGTAAATGAGGTCCAGGTAGCAATGCATTCTGGCCACCTGGTTCAGTGTGAAGGAGTCCGTGCAGGCATCATCTGCAGGTGGAGGAGGGTGAGATGAGATGTGACAGGACAAGGAAGTGGGTATTAAATTATTCCACCAGTCCGATCGCGTTAATAAAATCCACAGTTGCACAAAAGGAGCGACAAAAGCGGATGTGCCTCCCACTATGTTTTTCACATGAAAGGTCCCCGCTAAATTCCTCACTTGTCTCAGTACGCACACGAACCCAACACATTCCTCCACAGCGACGTCCTTTTGTGCACGTGAGAGCCATTAACTGCAGCTATTTGCCCAGGAAAGAGGCAGAACACATGCGGGGGCTCCATCTCACCTGCATAACTCATGTAGTTGTTGAACGGCGTGTGCGTGAATTGACGACAGCCGCAGGTTTCGTTGCCCGGCTCGGGATCGTGGCAGCCCTTGTACTTCGGGGTGGGGTTGGTGTCGGCGCACAGATCTCCGGTCTCCATCGAGGGTTCCGTCTCCAGGCACGCATCGTTGCACGACTCGGTCTCCGATATCCCTCGGAACACGTGGTAGAGGCCGAGGCTGTGGCCGATCTCGTGGACCATTGTGTCGGTGTGACCGAAGGTGCCGTAGAAGGACGGATTCAACACAATCCCACCTGGTGGGAGACAGAGGAAAGAGACGCACGTTTTAAATATCTCGGATTACAAATGCCTATTCCAACTGCAGTGTGAAGAAATTGTAGGCCTGGAGATTCAGGCGATGCATTATTCATGGCTCTCCTCAGCCTCAGCATCATTATCACCTTCTTCCTTGTTAGAACAGCGATGAAGACTTCTCAGGGTCTGGGTGCATTTGTTTAAGATATACACCTGTGCGTGCGTGTGTGAGTGTGTGCATGTTTGTATGTCTGTGCTTTTATCTTTCGTCTCCTACCTAGATGTGTGAGGGCTTCTTTGTCCCACGGCCAAGTGGCAACCCCCGCCAGATCTTCATCGGAGGAATTGGCAAAGAAGACGTTCAGGTGAGTGGAGCCGTCCAAATGCAGAATCTCTTTCAGCTCTTTCACGTCTAAATAGGCTCTGGAAAATACAAAGGAGAATTTCACGCTGAGGTAACCGCTCTACATTAAGGATTAGTCTGTCTCCTGAATGCATATTTCACAAAGTTTAACAAAGAGGAAAAGGGGTTTCCGGCCAAAAAGGAAACATATGTGCAATAAAACAGGGCTCAGATTTAGGCCCTAGTTGAGTTTATTCAAATTGTATTGGAATTATGACTTTATTCTCCTCATAATCTCAGATGTTGTTATTTTATTGTCTTCAACATTGCTCTAATTCTCCATAATACTCTATCCTGTAGTGTGAATATCTCAACTCAAGATTCATACGGACACAACCAACAGATTTTTTTGATAATACTGTGGCTAGAATCTCTGGCTCAGTCATCGTGTCCCAGTTATAAATGGTGCGAAATAAGCTTAAAGAACGTTTGTAATGGTTTGCTGGTAACAATTTGAACCCATTAAATCATCTCATCCCACTCCATTCAGTGTCACTGTTGTTCCTGCTCGCTTGTTCGACAGCGGGGAGATTACAGCCGAGATGTGCCTGGTGTTGTCTCAGAAGTGATCGGTTCAGTACCCTAAATATGCAGCTACGGACGAGTAATGCTCTTTGGGTTGGGTTCTCATTTGTGGAGACACTGGAGACGCCAAGCCACAATGTTTTTGTCTGCATAGCCATGCCGGATGTTTTATGTCTGAAGATGATAAATCACGCGATAACCAGCACGTTATCTTGTCTCAGTTCTCTTGAGTGTAGTAATTCTTGATTTCAACAAAACAATTAAAGGTGTCATGACAAGCAACACCAGAACCAAACGGGCTGCTGGGAATAAATCTGCTTTTGTGGCAAGACTTTGGGAGGTTTAAATACAGTCAAATCTCACAATCTTATTTTATGTGAATCAAATAAACAGCGAGTGACTCCTGCTTGCTAGTCTTATATCCATACATGATCTTACTTATTTGAATATTCATATTAGACCTAAATATCACCATAAAAAATATTCACAAAACTAAGGAACCAATTTTGGAGGAAGGGCGGGGCCGAGAAAGAAGAGATTCAATTTAAGGGGATAGACGCAGGATTGTTTTTGCAGATCTGTGTCATGATCTGAATTCTGTGGCTCAAAAAAAAATGTTATAGGGGAGTGGTCTTTATTCAGTTTGGTATGAATTATTCCTTTGTCAGAGAATGGATGTTGTGATTAATGAGAGCAGCAGAACATTTCGTGCGCGTGTATCTGATGCAGAGAAGCCAATCGAGTTTTGCAGTTCAGTTCGGAGCGGTTCAGGTATTCTGAGGCCTCCCTACCCGTGACTCTACGCTTTGTCTCGCCTCTGGAATCACTGACGGCAGCTGTAATGACTGCAATCAATCAACGCAATGAGATATCTTCCCAGCAGTGAAACTGTCATTCATTTTATATGAACACATCAAACAAGGTTTCTGCATGAGCCTGGCTGGTGGTCCTGGCAAACGACATCAGCGAGCTACAGCCATCTCTTAGAGAAGTCGATAATCTGTTGCATGTGCTGACGTGACAGTTTATTCATTTCCTCTGGCTTTCTGAGGCTTTGGGTAGAAGACGCACGATGGATACGGAAAACAGGAGTTTATCAGAAAACAAAACATGACATTGGCCTTCCCGTCACAAATTAGATCCTCTTTGGATGTTTTGACCTAGTTTGCGTGACCCACTTGCTCGCCTAATATTTTCGTATGTGCTTGGATCATAAGATTATAAGTGCATTAAGTTTCAAGATTAAGTTTCCTCCCCAAAAAAAAGGAGTACACTGATGATTTCACTGTGTTAAACGTGCACTCACTCATACAACAAACTGGATTCTCCGACCATAACAAATAAAGTGCAAGCTGATGGTACTTATCTGTTAATGGCGACCATCTACACATCAAATATTGCAAATATATATCTACATATGAGGCAGATTGGTCACATCTTTGTGTTGCATGTTTCTGTTTGAATGAATCAGTCTGCCAACCTTTAACAGTTTCACTTTGTGAATCAACATTTCCAAAGACTAAATGTCAAGCTTTGTCTGTTTGTGAATAAAACATTTGTCCCACTTAAGGGAACTAGGGTAAATATAGGGATAAAAGCGAAAACATTTCAAAGAGAGATCTCTGTGAGGAGCGTCAGTCTGGAGAGTGCTATTTATATTTATTTTTCCACTTCAAAATGAAGTACATTTACTCTACGTCATGTGCTGTTGTAATGGGACAAGGTGGAGGAGAATTCCACTGAGACAAATTCATTTCATTTCTTTTGCGGACAAGCCTGAGTACCACTGGCAGGACGGCAACATTTCACACATCTCTCACTACAGGGGATCGAATTTGACATTTTGAGTAGTTGATGCATATGAATTCCTGAAACTGAGGAGCCAGCATTTATTTAATTGGAAAATGTCAGTGGCTGCTATTTCACTAGATTACCTTTAGAGATGAGTCGTCCATTTGATTTGGAGTCTAGACTTTATCAGACCAGCAAAATCTGTTTCATAGTACTTTTGTCATGTATAAAACACGCCCTTAAAGTATGGTCAGCTGCACCAGTGTGCTCGCTTTCCTTTTTCGGGTAATAGTTTGAAAAGTAAGTGTCGGCATAAAATATTGAATTTTGAGTGCGAAAGCAATCTGTCTCATAGCGTATGTTCAGCGTAGCCTAAAGGAGGCAATTTAAAGTCAGTAACACTGTTGTCTGGCAGCGCTCTGGGGGAATTTACTCTGCTGAGATGATTCTCCCACTGCGGTGGGGCCGACTAACGTTACCACCAAATGCACATCTCATATGCAGCAACACGAAATGTTTCATAACATTTCTACTACCTTTGTTGGACAAGTCCCTCTGCCTCAAATTACAAGTTGGACAAGCGACGACTCAGTGAAAACACAGCGTTCCCTCAAAACCGACCCCAAATATACAGAATGGAAATAAAGGTTCAGTGTAGCGAATGGTTTCTTCAGACCGGCGTGAGAGCAACTGAGGGCACTGACGGGGGGGCCAGGACTAAGGACACAGGGAGAGCAGATGATATAAGGTCCCTCTTCTTAATAATTTCAGGAATTTCATTATTTCCTCAGAAAATATTTGTCCAGAGTTTTCAGACATGCGTGAGGAAGAGAATGTGTCGGGGGGGGGGGGGGGGGGGGGGGGGGGGAAAAAAAGGGGGTGATACAGAAATGGTTGAGTCAGCAGTGAATAAGAGCAGCAGCTCTGCTGGAGGGTCAACACTCACTAGTACTAGTTCTAGTTCAGCATTTAAGCATCGTTTATAGTTTTGCTTGTACATTGAATATACAGGACTGTGGTCTCACTTAATAAACCAGTTTATTTTTTTTTATCTTTACACTGCTGTGTATAATGATGACATTGGTGAAGGCCTATGTTTGCTGCCACTGTCAGAAGTTAGTGTCCACTCACTTCCTATTGGCGGGGGTTTACACTCAAAGCAATTTGGGCCTTTTGAAACTGTCCGAGCGCATCTTACTCAAACCTCCTCTCCATTAACCTCTTACCCTGCTTTATCCCGCCCCCAGTGTTCTATGTCTCTCACACCCCTCAACTATTTCTCCATCCCCATAGCCCCTGGTTCCCGCTCTAGCCCCTCATCATACATTCTTTTTATTTCAGCAAAGATGAGCCACTTGGGAAGGACAAGATTTTCCATGGATGCAACCACACTATATTTTGTCCTGGGAAAAGAACTCCCAAAGAAAAAGAGAGAGCGAAAAATTGAGTGCTAGAAAGGTAAGATGAGTGTAGACAATCCAGCTTCAAATTAAAAGCATCACTGAACAGCGTTTTTGCAGGTAGATTCAGGAGAGTGTGAGGCGGCTCCAACCACTGTGTTAATTCTTTTGTGTCAGACACAAATTAAATAGGGGATTATGACTTTATCCATTTACACCCAAATATAATTCATGTAAGCCCATAAATGTCCCTTGTATACATATGTGCGGGGCAGTGTAGTGTGAAAACTGGAGCACGCTGGCATGGTAGTGAAGGTCTCACAGCCAAGAACACTTTTAAAATTGTAGGGGGGCCCTCGGCTTCCCTGTCATCAAGTCCGTCAGCACCACAGCCCCTAAACCCATCATTCATCTCCGCCTTTATTACTATACTCACTCCCTCTTCTCAAACTTTCCAGCTTACTCTGACTTACTGATTTTTTTTCATTCCGTGCACGGATGACACATGCATGTGATTTGTGTCAATGCACAGATTCCAGAGATCTCCGTGACTGCTCCGGTTGGTGAGAAAGCAGGATTTAGAAGAATATGGAGTGGGTGAATGGATGATTCAAACCCACTCCCCCACCCCTCCCAGTCCCTATCTGGGAGAACACTCTCAGTCTTGGCAGATTTGCGAACCCCTTTATCAGTGCCCTCCTTGACTCCTGAACCACAATTACCTCACCATGTCATTATCAATCCAATTCCCCTGGGTGTCATACTTTCAATAGACCACCAGATGCAACTCCTCTGACTGCGTAACATGCTCCGCGTAAAAAGCCCTCCTGCAGTCCTGTAACGATGCATAAAGTCTTCAATCAGTGCCCCATGAGAGCGCAGGTGAAACCTCAACAACAGGTGCTTTTATAAGTGTGCTATGGCTTTAAAGGGGAAGTGAAAAGTCCTGGTATTTACGCCCAAGCACTCAATTATGTTTTATGGGACGGGGGCTTAAGGTTTAGACTACCAATTGTAAAACACCCAAGTCAAGGGCCCTGGAGATCAGCTCAGAGCTCTGAGCTAGAATACAGCAGGCAAGAGGGAGTGAGGGAAAGAGAAAGGGTGGTCCATCCATTAACCTGCCACGTTGAGAGGTATTGACTCAGGAGGGGGGAGAGAGACAGAGGCCAAGGGAAAATGGATGACCTATTAGCCCCTGATAAAGCCAGGCCAGAACTTCATTTCCCCAAAACACATTGATGCTGAGATCCTAATATCCTCCTCGCCAAGTCAATCTTGACTAAAATTGGGAGAAAAACATTCCAATTTGAGAAAAAAAAAATGAATCTGATTATTTATGATGAGTTTTGGTATTGTTGGATTGATCATTGTTGCAGCTGTGCATGTCACCTCCATCTGTGATGGACAGAAAACCACACACCTGATCATCTCACATTTGTTTTCTGCACATATACTGTAAATTTAACGCTGTTTAAATCACAGCAACCATTTCAGATGTCCTGAAATCCCCCGTGCTGTCAGACAACATCAGATACTACCAAAGCTGTAAGGTGTCAAAAAAACAAGGCCTGTGAAAACACAATAAACAAAAGACCAGCGATGTGCTGCCTTGTTAAAAAGAAAGGGATTAAGAAAGGTCCTGGATGCCCCCCAAGAACCAGTTAAGCACCAAAATTCAATGGCTTCCTTCCTGACCACATCTTTCCACCAAGTATCATGGTAATTGGCTCTGTAATTTTTGTGTAATCTTGCTTACAAACAATCAATAGAAAGGGGTGAAAACATAACCGCTTTGCCAGGGGTAAATAATTCCCTCAGACACTTGAAGGGAGACTGGGGGTAATTAACAGCAGTAAGACTGCTGCAGGACCCCACAGTCTGCCTGTGTCCTGTGCTAGCCAGATCCTTTTTTTTAAAGACACTAAACCTAAGTGCTAACAGACGAAAAAATAAGAGCAGGACCTCAAAACTATTGTTCCTCTACATACACAGTACATTGTTCATCCAAAATTCCATAATTAAGGAGGAATGTCAAACTGTTTGTAGTGCAGCTCTCTGCAAGTCTCCCTGGACATACCATAATCAAAGCAAAATAAGCAACCACTGGAGGAGATTATATCTCTTCTTTTACAGTGAAAATGTGCCTGTCCTCTTTCTGTCTGTCTCTTTGCTGGTATCCTTCCTTTCGCAAGCCCATCTTTCAAATGCCCATAGGGAAATTTGAGCATTGTATCGTTTTTGCCAATAGCTGATGTCTGAGTGTACTGTTTTGCCCACCACTTGATGAATGAGCTTCTAATGATGACTAAGTGGGAATTGAGAGATGGAAGCAACTGCAATCCCACCTGCTTTCCCCCTCTGATGTTGTTAATCAGATGTCATTATTTAGCTATTTAGCGGTCATTTTAAACAACAGGACAGTGCCAGACAGACAGTGCTTCCAGCATAACTATGATTGAAAACAGCCTAGTTTCCTAGACTCATGCTATCAGACAGACCCAAACAATCCCACACACCAGGCCTTCTAGTTTTCCTCCTGTTCGCTTGTCCCTGCATGACAGTGGCAGGAAACACTGGCAAACAAATGAATTTCTGTCATTTTTGCCTCTTTTTCTGCCATAACCGTAAATGCCCCCTGCGTTGTCCACAAAAATGTCTGAGTCTACTGTGTTGAGTTTCAGTGTACCAAGAAATAAACAATCCTGCAATTGGAGGTCTGGCATGGACTGTTTTACAGCAAATTCCAGAGATGTATTCTTCTTGCCAGCCTTTACTCATCATCAACAAGCCACAATAAGATTACCACAAAATCAAGAATTTGCATGCATTCACGAGGACCTCTGCATTATCCTTAAGTAGCTCTATGAAACCACATAATACCTGGCATCATGTTCAGTAATGTGCAGTATCACCTAGGAGATTCTCTGAAAATTCACACGAAAAGTGAATATTGTTCATTGTTTTTCATGGGAATTTCTTTCATGCTGCCACATTTTTTTGGACCCATACCTTCCTCCCCAGGAAACATGTCTGTCGGTGGTTTCCTGGAAAGAGAGGTATGTCTTTGAAGTGATTTCCATTGCTACAAGCTAAAGTCGTATTGGATTTTGACCTCTAATTGCCCTTACACTATGTCAACAGCAGCACTTTTTCCAAACCAACTCCCTACTCCAATCAAGCCAGCTAAATAAGGACCAGTGGACATGGATGACACGGAAAAGAAAAAGGTGGAGAGAGATGTTGAAAAATGGTCATAAAATCAGCAATCTGGCGGGTGCATTTGCTACCAGGAAAGACGCCCCAGTTACATTTGTTTTTGCACCGCTTATGTGTGGAACACTGATTGAACCAGGCCAAGGCTAGATTGGACTAGCTGCCCCAAGAGGATTTCCCAGGCCACACAGGCTGGGGGTTAAGTTACACTCAGCCTCAGCCTGAAATGGTCAGGAAACAGTAGGACTAGACTTCAAAACCGTTCCTCAGGGACGCATGTATGGAAAGATTTGTTGTTTGATTTACTCCAGGCATGCAAGTCCATAATGCAGGATTAGTTTAAACTAAATGATTCAGTTCTGTCAACCAAGAAAATGTATCAAATAAAGAAAAAACATTTACTGTGTGCATTTTACGATAGCATGCAAGAGAGTGAAGGAAGGAATCTTACTTGTGTGGAGAGGAGTGGTTAAAGCATGTCTTGGTCACATCTGTCACATTGGGATTACAGCAGTCGCCAAGGTCATACGAGAAGTTTTCCCAGTTACATTCAGGGTCACATACACCATTCCCCTGTTTGTGTTCAGGGCAACGGCTCCAGAGCCCAGACTTGCAGTCACCTGCATCATACCCTGTCAGCGGATGGTTGCATTCTGGGTCACAGGTATCATCGCCAACTTTGCTGATGTCACAGTTGGCTAGAATCAGCCGGTTGCGAAGGGAGGAGTTGGTCACATTGTGAATGCTGAGTTCCCAGGTGATGTTGTAGGGGCTGAAGGCATCATTTAACTGCTGGTGCTGCAGGCTGATCTGGTGGTCAGATACGGTTGGCTTCATCTGCGCATCATCCCATATGTTTATGACGCGATATCGCACTTTCTTGGGCCTACGAAATGTCCAAAGGTGGTTGTAGTTTTTGATGACCTCAACATTGTCGCAGACAGTTTGACCACAGGTTGGAGGATCCAGCGTTGTGTCCAATAATCCTTCAGCATTTCCAACTCCACTGCCACCCAGAAGCCCAAAGCGACCAGTACCTCCCTGCTCAGGCTGAGGAAAGCTACCGTCTTTTACAGTCAGCCATTTTCGGCCCGGGTGTTCAAATGTTTCTCGAATGACCAGCTGAGGTAGATCTTGTAGGTCTTCGTGGCCCTGCATATCTCTGATAATCTGTCTCTGCCCCCGGGCTTGCCTCCATAGACCCACCCTTTCCACTGCTCCCCTGTAATTGTGATTGAGTGCATTCCCCCCAATCATCAGGACTTTGCACTTTTTGGTCAAATGACTAAAGACATCGCCAGATTGCTCCCGACTGACGGCCACTTGGGCGCCATTGACGAAGAGCTTCATGTACACGCAGTCATATGTGACTGCCACATGGACCCATTGGTTGGGTATGTAGCGAGCATTAGAGTGGATGGAGGTCACTTTGTGGGCACGGTCAGTCTTAAGGGAGAAGAAGAAGCGGGGGTCACGGTTCCCATGTTCACTGACTGCCTGGATACCAAGCAGCCATCCACGGTCACTGGAGGCATAGAAACATTTGTCGTATAGGCCTGCAGAAAGAATGAAGAAAAGTAGATTAATATGTGCACACCATGTACAAAGATGTGAATATGAGAAAAGTACAGTAAAGTACAGTGAGTAAAACAGTAATGGCAAGAAAATGTTGGCTAGTGTAAGAGCACAAACATTTTCCATCCACATCTTGAAATGATCCAAGACTGTTTTTGTAGTCTGCACATGTCACATGCATGTAATCCTTAATACTAACAATGCATATTCATTGCCCACTATCCCACTTTAGATAATGCATCTTAAGAGGGATTTTGAATGTATAGTTGGGGTTAGACAGCAAGAAATGCATTAATATTATATATATTTTTTTTCTATCTGAGGGAATGTTGTCCTGGAAATTGGGTTGAAGTGCATGTTTAGCTAAGGGAGACCCCATGGAAATATCTTGGTATAGGCTTTTTGTGAACACTGAGTGCATTTAAAGTTACTTGCAAATGCCCCTTGCCAGTAGGGTAGCCAGAGACGGCTAGTTTTCTGCTCTGGCCTTGTTTTTGTAGAGGCACCAAAACACCTTTTTCCTGTTTCACTTGGACCCTGCATGTCTGCTTCAGCATGGTAATGTGTTTTCACTTCTTAGGGGATCTCTGAATGCTAACTGTTTGTTTGTTTAGCGCTTGTTGAGGTACATGTGCAGGCACACAACTTCATGCCTGTGTGTGTGCATGTGTGTGTTTGTTCATGTAGTTGCGTGACTCCACTGCATAAATCCACACTGTCCACTCAAAGGGTGCAAAGGTTCAGAGGACTGTGACATGCGTCACATAGACTTCTTGATGCTCACAGGTGAGTGCTGGACTCACAAAAGTACATCCCTGGGATTTGTTAATATTTGGATCTCATTTTATGGCCCTTACATCTATCTGTTAAGAGGCACTCAATCTATGACCTGCACATGCAGCTCATATATCACGGGAATGGAGTGTCCTTTCAGTTGTGACTGTCATCTGCATTAAATGTCTGCAAATGCAAATAATTCATCTCATCCACCTTTGAAATGATAAGCTGATTATCATAGTGATGGCCACATCTTTGCCTGAATGTACTTGTCCACTACAAATGCCTTTGTTCCCCATCGATTAGGCTTCCTAAGCCTGCAATAAGGGGCTGGCTAATGGTGGCTGCATGGACATCTTGCTAACTTTGACCTGCTTCTAATTAGATGAACACTGCAGTATGCATTCATTAACTTGGTATTTCAATGGACTAATGTTCAAAGAGTGAGGGTTGGGTTCAGCATCAAGGTCAGACTTTTGGTAGATGACGTTTTCAGGCTTTCCACTACACTGGAAGGAAAAAGCCTTCCATCTGTCAGCTAATGCACTCAAGGCTAAAAGGTGTGCTAAAATGCTCGTAGGGCTCCTCGTGTAAACAGCTGTCATAATT
The DNA here is from genome assembly GCA_016785235.1 of Pseudorhombus dupliciocellatus. Taxonomy (NCBI): domain Eukaryota; kingdom Metazoa; phylum Chordata; class Actinopteri; order Pleuronectiformes; family Paralichthyidae; genus Pseudorhombus; species Pseudorhombus dupliciocellatus. The sequence goes on from JAFBJW010000030.1 coordinate 84,733, forward strand.
CTGCCATGCTCAATTAATCTAACACACTACACTTTTCCAGACCCTGCACTGCGACTGCTCGGGCTCACACAAACACACCCACACACGTGTGCTTGCACTGATACAGACATGCACATACACCCCTGCAGACACACAGGCAAATTGAAACACATTTGTGTCCACTCAGGAACATAAACAAACAGCCACATGAAGGGATCTGCGTGTGCACACTACAGTGGAGAGCTGTTCTTGTCAGGTTCAAAGGTAACCTTCCTCACACTTGCCATTTGTCTTCTTCCAAGAAAAACATGCTCAGGAAAAAAGAAAAAGTAGAAAAGAAAATACACAAGCACAGACAAAGAAAAATGTCACAGGGACTTGATAAAAAGCAGGGAGGAAGGGAACAATGAAGACTCCGTTTACTCTTGAGCTGTTCTGGCTCTGAAAGGTCAAAGAAAGGCACTTTTCATAGTTACACGAAAGTGACCGCTGCAGCAGTGCCCCCCCCCCCCCGAGCAGACAATGGAAAATTCCACTGATATTTAAAAAAAACAAACTGAGGAACATAACAAGGATATTGATTATAAAAATGAGATCAGGCCACATTCAAGTACTTGACCTTAAACATTTGACTTGGATGTCAAGTTTCACTAATTTCAGCTGAATGCTTATTAAATGAGTCACCAACCAATTGCTTATAGCATGTTGATGAATGTCAGATGAAGTAACACCACTTTTTCCTGGACTGTACTGTGAATGGTGATAGTGTCACTGTCAGATATTTCAGTTTAAAGAAAGATGTGTGTGTATGTGTGTGTGTGTGTGTGTGTGGGAGGGGGGGTTATTAAGAAGTAAAAGTAACATCAACTGCAAGGGTTCATGTTTTGGAACTTTTTTTTGTGTTCCTCATGACACTGGATATCAGTACTAAGATATATCTGTTATCACAGTAATTATCTGCCAACGTCTGCTTATAATTGTCCCCAGCAGGTCATGGAAGAGAAACTCCATTCCTCCACTGAATTATTTTCCTCTTCCTTTGATGCGGGACGGCCCAACATGACCCGGATACAAGGGCTAATAGGGCACAACCAAGTTTGCATAACATTCAGAGACAGAACTCGATGTTCTGATTGTGTATGTGTGTGTGTGTGTGTGTGTGTGTGTGTGTGTTTGTATATGCCCTGTGCATGCTTTTAAACCTGGGATCAATTCTGACCACATGGACTGTAACTGTCCCCGTCAACTGACAGCATGATCAGTCTGTTGTGTTTTTCCACACACAACACAAGAAGGTGCAGATGTAATTAATGACAGTTCCATCAACCATCTGTGGAGCTATTGATAACAGCTACTGACCGTTGAACATCCTGATTTCCACTGAAAGTGGAAACAAGAGGAATCCAACAAATACAGTATGTGTTTCCAGAGAGGGACGGACAAAAACAAAAAAGAAAACATATCCTGCTAACAACACTGTGCTGGGATCAAAACAAGGGGATGGAGCATTTCTGGTGGCATTGAATTGGATTTAAAAGATTACAGCTTCGTTGAATTTTCATATGCGTTCTCATTGGGACCCCTCTCCGGCTCACTGACACAATCGCACAGGGAGAAACTCTTAAAGATGAAAACATTACATTGGGCAGGAATATAAACATCTAGTAGGAGGAGACAACAAGATCACCTCTTCAAAATAAAGTGACGTTAGACCACATATATGATGTAGAGCCTACAATGTTCATCTCCTGATCACACTGTGTTGGAGAGGTGTTTATTCAGATCTCCAGTCAACGTGGTGCACGTCACGTGTGTTGTTGTTTTACCAGCTTGCATTATGCTGTACAGATGTTCCTGTTATTGTGTCCATCCGCTGAAAATCTAAGAGTCACTCAGGTCACAACAGACCCTCTCACCCCCCTCTCCCCCAGTTGGAGAGTCTTACAAGGGATTGGCTTTGCATAACATGTCCCTGCCAACTGGCTAGCACGACCCAAAAGTGTACTGTATCTTGATACGTAGATACACGCTCACACACACTTTACACAGACACTCAAGTGATTATTTATTTGGGTGCATGAGAGAGGGGGGGCTTGTTTTGAGAGGGGCAGACAGATATAAAATAAAGGGGTGAGTAAGTGTGTGAGTGTTCCTATGGTTGAGTTAAGTCCCCTAACGTTCAGACTGGCATACAGGGGGCTGAGGAGGACTGAGTTCAATCCAGTTCAGTTCAGTTCAAAGGCAGCAGCCATCTGCACAAGTAGTGCCGTGGCAGGCTGTGAGTTGTGTATGCAACGCTCCCTATCGGCAAGGAAAAGCAACAAAAAAGGGCTGCCCAACGCTGTAATGCACAAAAGCGGTGTTGGTCAGAAATAAATGATGCAGAGCGGTTTCTAGCGCGTTTCTGGTGTTCCTTTTACGCACGGCTGCAGATCTGGCAGGACAAAAGGGGGAGTGCGCACAGACGACAACTACTAAGTGTCAACCATATCTGTGCAGGCAGGGACCTACCCCCGTGCGTGTGCACCCTCCTCTGCGCACTCGGACAGAGAGGCATCGCCGCTATCTTGACCGTGCCTTTAATTACAAACCCTGAGATTTCGCTCAAGTGTCTGCGCTGGGGAGGAACGCGCCGGGTGCGTAACGCCACGACAGCGCACCGCCGCTGCGCAAATAAGCCCCCAGCCAGGACATTTTCGCTCAAGTGGGGGAAACCCTGGGTGTCTCTCTGTGCTGTCTCGTAACTCCGGTAGCCAATCCAAAGGTGTCGAATCGGGTAGCGGTGGCGGTGGAGGTGGGGAGGGGGGGGGGGCCACTCGAGCTTGCGGCTGGGGGGGGGGGGGGGGGGGGGGGGGGGGGGGGGGGGGGGGGGGGACACTCGAGCTTGCGGCTGGAGCTGCGAGCTCCTTTGAGCGCATCCACACGCAACGACCCCCCACCCCCCCATGCTCTCTCTCTCTCTCTCTCTCCCCCGCTTGCGCCCGACGTGACGTGCTCGCTCACAAAGTTTTGGCCATTACATCATAGTTTTAAAATAGCCAAGTCGGCGCGGAGAAATTACATTTTACGCACAGTGACATCAGCTGCCGGTCAAGTGATGCAGTTGCCTATATCTGCCGCCCGTTCTCCTCTCACTTTGATTTTTATCACGCTATCCCACACACGTAGAAAACACGAGAGAGAGGGGGGGTTGATTTGTGGAATAAAAATCGCACCGCAGCAGTGTGTCCCTCCGCAAGGTGCCAAACTCAAATATGACCAATATCTCCAGTGACCTTACGCATGCACTACCTAAAATATCCGCTGTACTTTTCAGAGCATTACATCACTGTCTAGTCTGATAGATGAACTCGTTTTCAACTCGCTGAAACTGCATGTTGCTTTGTTTCGTGCACTACATGGCAGAGGGGGGGAAAGGCTGCACATTCGCGAGCTCACTCCTCAGATTGAACTCGCCAGTTTCTTTCCTTTTTGGGGGGGATTAACGCCAATGTAATGAGTTGACAACAGGATGGAGGATGCGTAATGAGGGTCCTACCTGCAATCACTGTGGGTGATCGTTGACCTCCCTCCGGTTTGATCCACATCTCCAAGGTGAAATTGCCTCTGGGTATCTCCACGCCGGGCTTCAGTCGCAGCTGGTCGCCCCTGCCGGTGAAATACACAGCTTTCCCCCGGTCCGGAGAGTTCTCCTCCGCCTGCTGCGAGGAGCGCCGGCGCTGGCGGAGCACCCGCCGCTCCAAGCCGGGCAAGGAGCGTTTGCCCCGGGGAAGACGCGTGGCACAAGCCCCCGGCGTGGTGGCTCTCGCCTCCCTAATGCGCACCAACTCCCTCTTGGATCTCCCCTTTCTCCGGGCTGTCCCGCACTCTGATCCAAAACACAAGAGGAGAATCACCAGGCAAGACACCCAGGGAAATGTCCAAAGTTTCATTTTTCGGGAGAGGAAATGGCAAAAAAATATTTAAAAATAAGAGAAGGGGGGAAAAAAAGAAACAACGGAATAACTAGAAAAAATATACGTCCACAAATCTTCTCCTCTTTGGATTCCTCTCGAGTTTTTCCTTCTCTCTGTTCTTTTTTTTAAAAGAGCGGTACAATGTCAAAGCGTAGAAACTAAAATAAACACATAAAGCTATGCTCAGCCACGACCCCCTCTCTTAAGCAAAACTACTCTTGAGACATTCAGGGGGCACGGCAATATTTGATTCATGTATGGTTTCCACGGTGCCTTTTCAATGGGTCCCATTTAGCCAAATGGATGACTAATACGTGATCAATCAAGAGGGGGGTCCGGCCGATGCCCCCCTCATCCCCTCTGGACGGTAGGAGTTACTCGCAGCAATCCACAGTTGTCCGCCAGGCTCTTGTCACACCTTTTTGTTGTTTCCTTATCCTACGCGTAAAACAGCATAAGAGATGGCACATATTAAATTCCAGAGAAAAGTGGCAACAAACCCACCTCTCATATTTATTAAAAGAAAAAAAAGAAGCAAGAGGTAAAATTGGGATTTAAAAAAAAAAAATGAAAACGGAGAAAATCCAAAGTTCCCCCTCTCCTGGGCTGTAAAAGTTGAAATGCACTATGATGAAAGGTAAGGCTGCAGAGAGGCAGAGGGACAGAGAGCTGCAAAAGTCACCGCGGTCCTCATTGATTGCCTGGAGCAGATACACTTGGAGGAGTCGCAGCACGCCGTCCGCTTTAGATGCAGTTTCCTCCTCTCTAAGTCTTTTTAAGAACAACTCAAATGTTCCAGGGCTGTGTGTGAGTGCGTGTGCTTTTTTTTCAAAGTGGGAAGTCACACAGGTAGGCAACTCTCACTGACGGTAAATCTCTCCATGGCACATAGTGATGGGATGGTGTTTACGGAGTTGGAGGGCGTATATGTATCCCTCTAGCGGCTACAATTTAAACAATCCAACACTTCCCACCGAGAGCTACAACGCAGGACCAGAACCGAGCAGTGTGAGGGGAGGAGAGGGTGATTCCACTGCCGGGTGTTCTGCAGAAATCCTCCAATTAAAGCTCTTTTTTTAACTTTAGTCAGAGATCGTGGCTCTAAATTATATGGGAGAATGCCACATGAAGGGATCATCTTTAAAATAAATGTATAAAATGCACATAAGGACATAAAACTGTGTCAAAAAGATCTGAAAGGGTCCGTTGATCTCAGAAGAAAGCTTTCAGACTATTATTTTTGAAAAAAAAATTAAAAGAAAACCCAATAACTGAGTTTATAACCAATATTTACACCATTAACAGGTTCACTGACAAAGTATGATGTTTTGTCATTGAATTTACGGACCCAACTGTTCCTGTTAAAGTCACGTTTGCCATTAAAGTCTTTTCAAAATAAAGTGAACTTCAGTTGAAATGGCAGAATGTCAGAGCCCCAGCTGTTCCTGTCCTCTCTATCTTAATTTGAATGACACATCCTCTATTTCCTTCAGTTTAAAAGCACAACATGACAACAATCTGGCCTCCCCTGTTAACTTGAATCCAAGTTTATTTTCAGTGACCGCAGCAGGTTGACTCACACACACCCTCTTCTCATAAGACACGTCGCTTTAGATGGATGCGAATTTCAAAACCACGCTCGCGACGGTGAGGTCTGTCATCCTTTGAGAACGGTGACAAAAGCCTTCGCCTCGGCTGCCAAGTGGAGCGAAAACAATCCTCTGGTTAATGTTTATGTTACTACGAGAACATTTTTTGACCCAAAATAAAGAGGTCGGGGGGGGGGATTGCTTTTTAACTGGCTCTTCATAGAGACAGTCTGCTGGAATGCCATGCGGGGCTTCCTCTTTGCTTGTTTGTCATAAAATGTGTGTTTAGGCAGCCGAAACTTTCCACCTACCATTAAGGGCAGAGAGAACAAACATTCAATATTTGCTTTCTTCTTCATATGCTGTTGCGACTTTGGGCCGCATACTTGCGTTTGTGTTGTCGGGGAAGAGGAAATGACTTGTTGGAAGGTGTTCGACCTTGAGAGTTTCACATAGACCACAAATTAAAATCTGGTCGGGAGTGACAGAGGGTAAGTTTGTGGATCCAAACCACAAGAAGGTGAATTAAGAAATTTGCCTTCGCAGGAGTTTTTTGTTCAAGCCCTAGAGTCAAAGAGCCTGAAAACTGGCATGTTTACTGCGATGCATACATGCTGCTAAATTGCATCCTGGCGCAAATATTCTGTCCATTCATTTCGATTTAGCAATGTTCTACAGGATCTTCATAAATAGTAGCTGATATCAGAGGCTGACAGCGAGGGAAAATGGAAATGCAACCCCATCATGGTGTCAAAGTATCGTGACAGAAGGTGAAAGACTTCTCCAGCGCTGTAATTACATTCTTCATTTCTTCACCTAGGATCAGACTGTCACTCTCAGTCTCTGTTAAGGAACACGAGTGCTGAAGATAGAATCGATGACATAATGTCTTACAGTTAGCGTCCCTCCAGGTTGGTACACTGTGTACAGACTGGAAGGGCAAAAAAAAAAAAAAAAACACCCTTTGAAAAATGCTCACATAAGGTCAATCTCCATCCCTCTGTTATGCAAGGAGATTGAGTTGAATTGTTTTAGTCCAGTCTTGGCACCCACCCTCCAAGGCTTCAGGGCACGGACCAATCAACATGCGCAAAGTTCAAACGGCCAGCGTCGCAATATCTCTCCCGTTTTTCAAAACAGGCTGATTCCCTAGTTATTCCTGGATTTAATGGTCCAGGAAGACAACATCCCATCTTAACCCAGTGATCTGTGATGGTTCATGTCACAGAGCCCCGTGCTCTCCTGCAAATCCCACAGCAAATCTGAGTCAGGCCATAAACTCGAACCCACCGCATTGCTTTTACAAGGGCACCATGACACGATCAGCCAGGGGCCAACAAACACAAACCTTTGTGCGTCGTGTCAAATGGGGGGGGGGGAACTGCTGGGCAAAGACAGACGTCAGAGAGACTGAATGAGACAATAATCATTAAAAATAATGTCTCATTCTCCCTGTTACTGGAATCACATCTGACCTTTTTGTTAAACTTATTGTTTGCCCGTCGATGCCCAATCCCAGCATCTATCATTACATGTCAAACGAAATCCACTGCACTGAACTGCAGTTGAGCAGAGGATAAAGAGTGGCAACAGAAAAAGTGACACTGTGAGGATTATCCAGATTCACTATCTGGATGCATTCAAATATTTTTGGGTATTTTTTTTTTCACCCCCCTCTTGCCACTCACTTTTGTTCCAGGGAGATTACATCTGGGCCTAAAAGGAACAGCTTGGAGAGAGGGAAACATGTGAGCTCGGACGCAGAGATCAGAGAATTTAGATTCTATACAAAGCAGCAAGCAAACTGTGTTTACAGGCTCTCTGGATCAATTAAAGAAAAGACACACAGATAGAAAACAAGCACAATACAACTTTAGCTCTAGTTTCAGTGTCCTTCCACAGCGACGCAGCTGTTGCTGTCGCTTGTATTCACAGAAAAGTGGTCGCAGTGTCGCACAATAATCCCAACACGTCATCCGAGTGACTGCGGAGCAGTGCGAGTCAAACAGGAAAAAAACATTGTCCCCATAATCCATTAATGCACCCAGATTAATCTGTGACAGTGGCTGTTCTAAAGTGAAACCTAAATGCGTTTGACTTTTTTTTTTTTTTTTTTTTTTGTGGATGATCTGGACAGTGAAGTGATACCAGCAGGCGTGTCAACAAACGCTAACACATTTTAGTACAAATTAAGATTACTTTTTATTGTGAATTTAATTTCTGAATGGTACGGCGATGTGGCGAAATAATAGACATTGGGTTTTGCAGAAGCTGCAGTGACAATGGGATTCTATCTATAATAGTGGGCCGAACCTCCTCTTTTCTAAATATAATGCCGTTACAGAAGACCCATTAAAGCCTTTAAGAGTATAATCCCGTGCTACCTACAAACTCATGCTACGTTGAATTTTCAGTGATTCCGTGAAAAGCAGCATGCAGGCCGTTTCTGATTTTTAAAAATGTGAAAAAAAAAAAAAGAAGAAGCAAAGCACTTGACAGTAGGCGATGTGCGAGCTGAGATGGAGGTGTTGTTTGCTACTTCTAAACAGTATCTCAAAGATTACAGAAAATGTATACATTCCCTTAATTCGGATTTAATCTTTCCTAATGCTTATGACAGCTGTCATTTATATGCGCTTAGCATGGAAGGGCAGCAGTTCAGCTCCACAGTGGCATACTATATATGGACACTGAAAATAGAGACGGCTATTGTTTTGTGGTTTGATGATCAAAACACAATCCAGAGAGCAGCGGGTGAATGAAGTAAAGTGGCGTGTGATACAGTAACATTGTGTAGAGGGAAAAAAAGTGAAATGACAATTGTTTAATTTAGTTTCATGCCGATTAAAGTCTACAGTTTGTATTTGCATTAACTCATGTCAGCAAATCGAATTATTACCCTGAAATCCTTCAAAGCACCCTCGAACGAGGAAGAAGTGAACAAAATAAGACGTAAACAGTTATGCTAATTAATCTATGTCCGCTTCCACTGTCCTCATCCTCACTGCTCCATCACTCATTCGTCATAGCAACCAGCCAAAGTGAGAGGACGACAGGATGTGCCTCTAGATTGTCTCCTGTCCCTCTGTCCCCCAACTACATCTGGCTCCTTATTGTCAGATACAGCAAATCACAAGAAAACTTGTTCCTTTAACTTCACTCCTCACGCAACGTTCGCATCCCACCGCCTGAAAGATCTGTTTTCTCCAGAGACATGTTTGAATGGTTGTTTGCTAAATCCCACAGCTTCTCATATTCTTACATAACAACTATGGAGACCCTCCATGGTGACACACGGTATCATCTTATCCATAATTTCCTGTCAAGGATAAGTTGTGGTGTGTTTTCTGCAGCAGCTCAGCACAGCTCAGACAGAGGAACATGGCTGCATCAGCAAAGAAAGCTTACCTCTTAATCACTTCCCATCTTCTCCAGAATTTTTTACTTCATTGTCTAAATATTTGCTCTCCAACCAAAAACCATAAAAACAAAAATTTTCTTTGTCTCGTCCTTTCTTTTATTTTAATGGTTGGTTGGCAACCGCCGCCACCACCATCTGCTACGCCATGTGGTTGAATGGGTGGATTGGTTTGACAAACTTGGCTGCTGATGCACTTTTACATGACCTTAGCTGTCAAAGCTCAGTTAGCAGCTCACGTATGCTGTGTTGTAATGTAGCTGATCAGACAACGCGGGACTTAGCGACGGTGTGTTTTGCTTTTGCTGTTGTCAGACCTCTGTGGTTTCATGACGCAAATGAAGGCAAAAGAGAGATGGAGGTGACAGAAAGTTGGTCTCCCGCTTTAGCCACCGAATGAAAATTGTATTGTTCGTGTTTTTTGGAGAATCAAACATCAGTGTTTCTTAAATGCACAATTTTCCAATGCAATCTTGACTCAGAGGATTTATCTACACTGGGAGAGCCAAAACTAGGGAAACAGTTTCTAGGTCTGCACTGACACATGGTTTCCAGACACGTGATGAGACAATGCGACAGGATTCACCGAGTAAGCAAGTCAACAAGTGCGATGGCTAATTAATAACGACCAGTCAGAGCGATAACGTTACACGTCAGGAAATACCGACAAACGAACATCACACCATTGTCTGCATACGTAAATGCGCATGAACAAGCGCGTTCGTCATCGTCCTCACATCCTGGACATTAGCCGTGTGGTAAACAATAACCCATTATAGGTCTCCTACGGCAACCAAAGGCTTGCCCTTCGTTTAACTCTGCTGCTTGCGGGGAAGAATTATATGTGCAGGGGTGCAGAGTACGGCAGAGTCAGCACACCACTGCCTGCCACCACTACTGCAACTCCGTCTAGACGTTAGAGCACGTCCATATGGAGATGGTTAAAAAGCTCATTAGCCGGCCTACTTGAAATACAGTTGCAGTGACGCTTGTCCATAAAAACACAAAGTAGAGTGGTTTCTGCAGTGGTATTAACCAGGTTGAGGCATCAAGCCCCCAGGACTGACAACAATTTGGCACAAGCCGTCGGTTCACCAAACGATGGCTGAAACTGAAAGTTTTCCAAGAAAGGAATAAGGAAAGGAATCATTTCTTGGAAGATTTCTGGAACTTTTTGCTTGAGGTAGTCTGATCCATCTGGGTGAGGAAGAGTGGAAAAATGTTTGGTAAGGTGAATGGGATATGGTCCAGTGGAAGAAAAATGGCTTGTCCTTATTAAAAAACATTTAGGGTGACCAAAAGCTTGCTTTGGGGCAAGGAAAGATTTGAGGGAAAGAGTGCAAAGGCCAAATTTCATGCAACAGCCTTTGCCAGTTTGTCACTACTGAATTATCAGCATTACGTTCACACACTGAACTCACTGAACTACAACTCAAGCCCTCCTTCCCTTACTCGCAAGATGTTCCCCATAAAACAAACTGGATATTTACATTGTAAAATGCACCAATAAAAGTTACCATTTAAAAAAATATGTTTGACCCCTTCTGACATTTGCAGAACTGTGGATCAAGTCACCTTCCGTCCTTTCAACACCTACTGTCCAGTAAAGAACATACCTATAGCCCGGATTTAGGCTAATTAGGGAACCTGACACCACGTGAAAATCACACTTCATTGTGCAGACAGGAAAGCAACGTTTCCCCTCGGATATGCATGATTTAAACACATATTTAGGGTTTTACATCACTGAAAGTAAAACATCTCAAAGACCTGTTCCCAGTCTTACAACACAGAACCATTATGTAGCTGTGCAAGTTAAAACATTTACATCAAAGGGCGATGAAAGTCACGTAACTCTGCACTTTGCCCAATCTCAGCCAGAACTTTACTGTTTGGCTTCATTCTCCAAATAAAACTGTTGCTTTCAGATGATCACATTCAGCAATGGGAGAAATGGGAGAGCCTAATACTGTACTTCAGGAGTTGGAGGAGGGGAAATCGGAGCTAAAAAGGAGAGTGAATTGAGCTTTTTTTGAGCATTCATAAATTGGTGTTCCAAGTAAACGTTAATGTGTTCTGCTCAGTGTTTTAAATAACCCAACATTTGTGGTGCTGCCCCCAAGTGGCCAAAAATGTTGCAACAATTGATTTAACCACGTGTCTTAAATAGAATCATACATTTGTGTGTGATGTAAAATGAAGCTTACCATCCAGAATAGTGGATCATACGACTGTTTGCACCCTGTTGACGTTGGCCGAGTCTGCACGGAGGCCGTCAAAGGAAGAATCAAGCAGCAATAACACAGAGGGTTAGGGTTAGCAATTCAAAGTAACCAGATGTACAACAGTGGCAGTTTACCTGGTGTCGAAGCGACAGCGACGATGCAGAATTCAAAGACAAAAGGTTAAAGTCTGTGAAGGCCGTTAGCTGGATGTGTGGGACGAACCCATCTCAAGTGCCTGCTCACAAAGTCAACATTCGTTTAAGAAAGCACTGAACACGTCAAAGCTTTGCACCTTTTCAACTCAGCGCTTTGTTGACACGAACGAGGTGTCATCGCCCAGTACCTTGGCGTGTGCGTGTTTCATTGGCAGGAAGATGTTTCCACTGATCTGGACAATAAAAGAAAAATGCTTTGTCAACGGCCACCAGTGTCATGACGACTCTGCCTGTGAATCTGTGTGGCTGTGTCTCAGGGGGTTGTATTTATACGCACTGGCCTTCGAACCATGGGAGGTGTGTGGATGCACACATGTAAATAAATGTTTGCCAAGATTAAGGCCTGACAAATAAGACAGCACTACAACAAATCAAAGACAGGAATTTACAGCAAATGAGCAAACGTTGTTTTTTTGCATTTCAGTTCCACTAACCCACCCTCCACATGCAGTGTTCCTGCTGTCCTGACATGACCCCCTGGTTCTCTCCATGCATCAACCGTAGTTGTGTCAAACAGTCGCGCTATGACCGAAATATGTCAGGAATGTCTAGAAGCTGCTCGGTAAACAAACTAAACAAAATGCAGTGGACGTTGTAAAAAACATAAATACCTTAGGGTCCACACCGCTGAGAGGCGGGGTGCTTTATGGTGTACGTGAGCGACGCTGCAGGGTTTTTTTGTTTTGTTTTTTGCCGGCACATTGTGTTTGCACAAGACGTGATGTATATTTCAGTCTGGCTGGAAAAAGGAAAAGTAGTTAGAGCGACGGCGGCGTCAGTAAGCAGAAAAACACATGCTGCAGCAGAAGTAAACAATGCACAACACTACGTCGAGATGAGCAAACAATGGGCACGTGCTGATTCGCTGTCAACAATGCAATGCGGTACCTTAATGTGTCTAGGCCAAACAATGCGAAAGCCGATTATGCAAATTGGGGTTATCGAGGGCACCGCAATGTAACAATGGCACCAAGTTGATTGAGCTGGGCCGCTGTGTACGTGTGTGTCTGTGTGTGTGTACCCATCCCCTTGGGTCCCCCCCCACCACCCCCACCCCGCCCCACAGATGCCCTTCCCAAAACCCCCTATCCCACGGTCTCTGTTCTGGTGCCTCATTATAGGGGCTGCTGTCAATCAGAAGGTCAAGGGTCACAGCGGAGGATCAGTTTGATCAATACCCCCCGGCCTGATCAATCAACTTGTCTCAGCGCCTCCACCAGTAAGATGGCTGCCCCCATCAAAGCGAGGCAGCGAGAGGAGGAAGAGTGGCAGAAAGAATTAGGAGCAGGAGGAGAAAAGGGAACGTAAACAAGTCCGTCTCGCTGCACAGAACCCAGAAGCGGCTTTTTTTCCCCCCTCGGTTTGGAATGACATTGTCAAGGACTAGGACATTGATGAGTGATGTGCGTCATCGTGATGCACCTGTACTGCCCTTGGGTCCTTCTGCGTTTGCTCCAGATCTGAGACACCTTGCGGGAGATTTAGATCTCTGGCTGCATCGTGATGGCTTCCTCGCAGCAATAACGCGCACCCGCATACGCGCTCTGCCACATCACTCTTCTTTAGTGGTCGCAGTAATTCCAATGAAGGTTAATATTTGTGGAAGTACACATTCATCCCCGGATCCCTGGAGCAGAGCGGAGCAGAGCTTTGAAACAGAACAATTAAGCTTCACAATCACAAAACGCACACTTTCATTTAATTATGAATCATCTCATTCCATATTTCCAAATCGCGAGACACAAGCAACCTCCGCTCATTTCCTTTTAGCAATTGCAGAAAATTGAAATGATCCATTAGCTTTGATTATCAAACAGCCTTAATAAATGGGTCATTTTACAGTATCCTCTCAAATTAAAATTGCCCAGTGTGTATTTTCAATTGAGTGTCTGCTGCTGTGCCAAGGAATTATTCTCCCCGAGGACTAATTCCAGCCTGCAAGTAGTTACAAATCATGGAAATGAGATAATGGAATACAGAAGAGAAAGGCACTCGATGCTAAATCATTAAAAGTATACTTTCTTTACCTCAGCTCGGGAGCGACGCCACACATGACATTATTGGCCGGGGGCCAGGCGTAAAGCGCAAAGCTGGCCGGCGACCGCGCCGTGGAATTAGATAATTCTTTTAAAACTCAGGGCCGTATCCCAACAACAGAGTCATGACACGCGGCAATAAAACAGATTAAAAAAAGTTAGTAATACAATTTGAATGCTCTAAAAATCAGCCCGAACAATATAATTAAGTGATGACACTTGGAGCTGCCAGGAGCTGGCTCGCTCGCCCCACTCACTCACTCACTCACAGAGAAGTCAATGAAGGTTTCAATGGGATACAAAACTTTTCTGGTCTCATTGAAACACTTAACAGGAGGAGCCGCATTCATTAATAAAATCTGTGCTGCAGGGTTTTTTTTTTTTTAATCACACACTGCAGTCTTCAGGAGGCGGGAATCAAACCACCAACCCTACGGTTGATGTAAGGACCCACTCTGTCCTCTGAGTCACAGGCATCTGATACAGACCACAAATTAATAAAATTTAAAAAATCTCAAATCTGCTCAAGTTTGTTCCTGATTGGGTAAAATGACAAAGTGGGCGGCGGAGTTGCACACCGTCGACTCACGGCAAACCGAATCCCAGGTCCGGCTGGGATCTGTGTGAAGGATTCCTTGTGCCTGTGTGACTTCCACAAACAGGTCAGAGCACATTCTGACATTTGGACAGCAGCCCCTCTACGGGGGTGTATTGGCCAGTCCACAGAAAACCCAGAGAAACAGTCTTCCAAACTTTCAATTTCAAGATGCGCATCAGAGAAGAGAAGGAAGAACAAACAGGAATCTTCAACTAACAAGCCTGGGATATATTATGTTCTAGCATATGTGAGCTATGACGCGAAGCTGAAGCCCATGCAGACAATTTAGCGAAGGGTTAAAACCGAGGAGGAGCAGAAGGAGCGTGTTGCGTGGACGTGCCAAGACAGAGGAGTTGATTATTTTCAACTTCTGACACATTGAACCATTCCCCGGCCAAATAACCTTCTTTTATCGGTATGTGCAGTGTTACTTGTCAGGCCTTGGGTTCCTCGTGGTAAAAATTAATTACGGAAATTTATGTCGAAAGAGGCAAAAAAAGAAAAAGAAAGTTAACAAAAGGCAGAGTCATGTCGGGAACACAAGCGCTGATTTACCCTGGCAATGATGACGGTGGTGTAAAGACCAGCATCAGCAGTCCTGAATGCAGCAGTCTAACAAAAGGCCAATGAAATCTTTTTAGTCAGAACAAATAGGCCTGATTCACTAAAGCCCCAAAAATACACGGCCCTAATTGCAACCCTGTGAAATTCTGATTAAGATATTCGCCCTTCTCTCGTCATTGTCTCCAGCTGAACGTCTGAGGCCGGATGTGCCCCCCGGATCATGGCAACGATTAATAAATAATAACGGTGAGATCAGGGGGACATCGCTGAAGGAGCTATTTATAGCCGCAGGGCAAATTTAACCTTGACCTCCTTTCTGCCGTGACCACGCTCGCCTGCCCTCATGCCAGGAGTCAAACATTATATTTTCACACCTCGGCGTCATCTCCTCACTCTGACTCAGACATGAAATATTCAAATGCTGCTCCGGCCTGCAGGCAGTGAAATTCCTCATCAGGAGCTTCACAGGCTGTCGGCCTGTTTGCTTTGGAGGGAGCGGGGGTGTGTTGTCTCCACCTGTGGGCTGGCACACTTCGGGGGGAGTCAAAGGAGGAAAAAAAAACCACCTGGGCGTTTGTCATTTGTGCCGGCGAAGCCATCACGGTGCGCCTCATGAGACTTTACTCAGAGCACTGCAACTCCTGATGTGTGCATGAGAAGCCACAAACTGAATATTTTCGGGCCCGTTGGTGGGAACGGCTTTAATCCGCAGATGGCGTACGATGCCTGTGCATGTGTAGGTGTGCAGTGGGAGCCCAGGCAGGCAGGCGAACAGACAGGCGCACCGGGTGCCTGTGAGGTCAGGGGCTAGGTGGAGTGTTAGCGGGAACGACACCTGACAGCAGCTGGGTGGATGCGCCCTGGCAGTTCTGTACATTCATGTCACTACTGATAAAGGTCAGCACCTGCTGAGCGGGAGAAACCACAGCGCCGGTGCCACCGGGTCCTCCATACAGGACAAGGAGAGGAGGAGGAGGGGCGCTTCCTTCCGCCTGTCCTTCCCTGTCCCTCCAGCGCTCGGTGAGCAGACGCGCCGGGACAGCTGTGATGGCTTATTGGCTGGGCGGAGGTGAAGGTGACAACCTTGTCAATGCCAGAGATGGGAGCTACTACACGGCACCGCCTGGTTTGGGCTCGGAAAATCGAAAACCTGGACACCTTTTCTTGTTAGGTGTGCGACAGCCAAGGGCAAAAGGGTTTCTCTGTGGCTGCATGGTGACAGGTGTCAAGCAAGACTACAGGTTTTCTTTTTCCTTTTTTATAAAAGGGCCAGCCATATAAACATGAAACTTGTTCAAGTGTTGTCAGGACACTGGTCAGCAGCAGTACTCAGAGAGGAGGGGAGGGGGACACTGAGGGGGCAGTGATAAAAGTAATAAGCAAGGCCAGAATCATCGAGTTTAAGTCGAATGTTTCAACGGACTGCATGTGTATCAAACCAGAGCTCATGAGTTAGCTCGATGCCTTTACTGAAGCCACTTTGTCAACGATAGAAAGACAGACACTGCCACCTAGTGGTCAAACACTGAAACAGAGGGGTTTCCCCCCTTTCATATTCAGCTCCTGCTGCATTTTACTCAAGTCCAAATCCACTAATTAATGAATCAAACAACAGTTTGTGTGTAGGTACTGAAGAGAAAGCAGAACCACACACTCTGAGAAAGAGCTGATGCAAAACTTGAATCCAGAACTCAACAGAAGGCATTGTTGTTTGCTTTCCTAAATGAGTAAAAAGTGACTCACACACATGGTGCTGTGAGCAAAAACAAAATGAGCATCTCACTGTAGCTGCTGGAAAAACTTTCACTTCAGCAGTGAGGAGGGAGGGAGGGAGGGAGGAGGTTGGAGTGTGTGTAGGGTGGTTTAGGGGGCAGTGGGGGGAGCAAAACTTTGACGCATGTGCTGCAGATTAGGTCCCGGTGCATGGCGTCCTCGGGTTGGGGGCAGTGGAGGGGACAAGAGTGTTTCTGCATGGCTGCAGACTGCTGCACCTTGGGGGCCGACTGACCCGGGTGCGAGAGGAGGAAGAGCGACAGGAGGCTGCGTCGAACACTTGCTCACTCTTTCCCTCTTTCTGTCGGACTCCCTCGCTCCTCTGCCCCATCCGTGGCCCCTGGGGAACCTTCGCACGCACTTCTAAGCGGCCTCTGTATATTCACTGCGAGGCTTCAATCGCTCTGCCCTTATATAAGCGCCCACCCCACACCCCACACGTGTTTGAGGCCCTCTGCCTGGGCCTCTCTGACGCTGTGGAAATCTTCACTTTGTTTCCCCTCAAGGTGGGGGACCTCATTCATACTAAAAATAAGCAACCAGCCTCGTTTTACAGCAAGGCAATCAAATATCTTATCAGGTCATAAATACAGGAGCAGCTTTTCTAAACAGTAACCTCACCCCCTGACAGAAAAGGAAACTTTCATCCATGATGGAGGGCAGAGGCAACGCAGAGGTCAAGGCTTTCCGCTAACAGGGATTAAACCGGACTCTGTGACTTGGAAATACTTTCCAGTGTCTCCATCATCGTCCCAACACACGCAGTTACTACTCCTCTGACTCCATGCACACACCATCTTGACACAGATTTGGAGTTTATTCACACGTCACATACTACAGTGGGTAATGTATTCAAGGAACATTGAACAGCGCTGCCATATATGACACAGGAAAATTAAAAAAGCAGGAAAACAAAAGACACAGAACCCTTTCTTTGCCATTATATAAAAATAGTGTTGCTACAAAAGTATAAATTAGGCTTACTAATAATAAGACAACTCAGATCAGAATCTACACAGGAATCTGCTGCCAAAGTGCGATAAAAAAGACAAACTGAATAGAATCAAACATATTTTTTTTGCATCTTAGCAGAGTATAAAAGGAAGAAATGCTTGTTTAAATAGGATGAAAGCAACACTAGTTTTCTTAACCTGAATTGATAATACAGACTATAATCCAAAGTTAAAACAGATCTCCATGTTAGCATCCTCAGACCGTATTTTACAAGTTGAACTTTTATTATCTGAATAAGTTAAAATCCTGAAACAAAATAAAACTTACAGCTGATCTCAGTTTGTCTACTAACAGTATCTAAGTTGAGTTTTATATTATATCAAAACCTTTTTGAAATGCTACTGTAGAAAAAAGAGGTATAATGTTATTGGTGCTCCCTACTGTAGCTCTGAAATGAAGGCGCCCCCTTGTGGCATAAAAACAGCAGTTCTCTTGTATTTACACAGTACATCCTCTGATCATGGATGATGTCAAGCCCATGAACACCAACCCACGATCAGCATCGCTACTCCCACCTCGAAAGGTTTAAATTCATTCTGCGCTTGTTTTTCTTTCTCTGAACACCACGATTAACTTCCCTCTGATGAGAAACACTGGCTTATAACTTTATATATCTTATTAAAAGCATGCATATCTTAGATATAATTCTCATTTAATCAACAAAAGAGTGTTATTTTTCTAAGCAAAATCATGTTGACATCATCACGTCAACAATGGCATTTTGTCCCAGAGCATATCCTATTTAAAATACTTATTTTAAAAACTGTAAGAAAAATCCCTTCATCGGTTCAATCGAGGATCGCTGCTAAGACCGCAAAACCATCGTACAGTATTTCGACTATTTCCTTGACCAAAGCTAATTTATGTATGAACAACTGATTTTTTTCTGATCACTAAGTTACAACATTACCTTCTGAGTACTGAGGTAAAACATTAGACTGGTACTTTAAAGTCAAAAATAAAATAAAATTTAAAGTGTAATTTACAGCAAGTGTTTGTTTTTACGACCAAAATATAAACGTGTGACATAAATCAGACTGAAAAACAGCAGGATACATATCGATTTTGGAAATGATGCATGTTCGGGTCACACGGAATCAAACGCTGCACCCCATGTCTCACAGAACCAGAGGATGAACAGAAACACTGTTCAGATGAGAGACAATCAAAATCAGCCCAGATGTTAGATCATTAAAATCAACCCTGACAGAACAATTCAATCTTTTCAAAACCTAAAATGTGAGTGACAAATATCTGACACCTCAAAATAAAAATGAGAGAAACGGACTCATAAAACACTAAAGTGGCTGACAGAGGTAAGGGGAGGGTACAGTACAGTCCATTAGAAAACATGTGGAAATGTGTGCAATGCAGAGCCACTCACTACGGATGAGTAAATATCATTTGACCTTGTATGTGTTTGACATTAATTGAAACCATATAAAAGTAAATACAGTTGTATTCAGGTGGATTAAAAAAAGATTTATGGGAGTGAAGCCAATCTGTCCTTTTTTAAAATCAACCCTTCACATCTCTATAGTTTCATGTGGGACTATCAATGATATTTGATTCAAAACGGAGAGTAAATGATCATGAAATGTTATGTATAGACCTGCAGGTGTGACTTACACTGAGTTATTTCATTACACGTTTGTAACAGGAGATACTTGTGCTTGTGTGTGACTTGTGACCTGATGACCTGTAGTACAAACTGAGAGGTTGTAGTAAAAGTACATGCTCTGTTCGATTTTCGAACTTGGGAACACTGGAACAAAGCAAATACCACAGTTGCCCACGATTTTTTAAAAAGTCCACATTTGATCACCAGAGGACATGGTTTCCTACCATCAGCCATAAGAGGTCTACAGGAGTGAGAAACCAAACTACAAGCTTTAGAAAACACGGTGAAGAGAAGGCCATTGAACAGCAATATATAAAGGCATGACGTCGGCTCTTGACTCCAGGGATTTAACGTGAACACATGAAGAGAGACTTAAGGCCCAAAAAACATAAATGACAATAGTATTTGACTTGATTAGTACCAGAGGCAACAAACACACGTTACAGTATAGCTTCCATTCATCCAAGTCATTTTGAGGAGGTATTAGCTCGTGTTAATGTATTCTAGAATCCATAAAAAAATAAATAACTTGACTTCATCAGTATGCATGTGGTGACTGTAATGAATGTACTGTCAGAATGTGTTTCGTCCTGAAAGAAATAAGACTCTCATAAACAGATCCTTTCTTTTTTTTTTTCCTCGTTTGCGTTCGTTGCAAGTGGCACTAACTGCATTCGGGGTGGAACGTTTCGCAGAAAGTCACGGTTCAGTACATGCCTCGGCACGAGGTCACAGTTTGGTGTGTTTTAGGTTCAGGGAGGACATTTTTTTTTTTTTTTTTTTTTTTTTTTTTTTAAGCTCAGTGAGGGAAAAAGTGGCGGTGCCTGCTTGGGTGCACTCATTCCTGAGAAAATCCTGTTGATTTCACATATAGAAGAAATAATATATACTGTTAATAATAAGAAACCGTGGGAGCATCATGACAACAGTCGATTTCAAAAGAGACAGTCAGAGACCCGGCCCTATGATAAAGCTTATTGCCTTAAAATAAATGGAAGTGTGCAGCTCACGTGATGAAGACAATGTTTATATCCTGGTGAAGAAAAAGGAAAGGATAATAAATAAAGTAGCTTTCTTTCTGTGAAAGTGTTTTCTAGTTAAGCTTTGAAAACAAATACACAACTGGACATGCGCATACACAGTGGTCGACCACCCGTCTTCAGGCTCGAACTGATGACTGATGCAGACTGAGGTGTTTCAAAAAACTGGAGGCGTGTTTTCACAGAACTGACTGCAACATATCATCAAAAGAGACTAACTGTCATCGGCGTGTTATTTCTGTGTGTTTACTGACATGCAGGCTGGGTTGAACCATCAAGCATGGCTGATCATACAGGGAGGACATCGGTGAGACCCCGACTTCCTAGAAGAGAAGTTGGAGTCGCACGGACAGTGGAGGAAGGCTTCATATCAGAATCTCTGTTTATTCAGCTGGATTTTTTTTTTTTTTACCCTCCTGGATGAAATATTCATGTAGTGCAGTGCATGTAAATGATCTGCAGCTACATTTAGAGACCACTGGTGCAACCACCAAATTAGCTGGAATGATTTAGCTCAGATCTCCCGTGGCTAAAACATATCACTGGTACGTAACAGTAAATCATAAACCTGGTTCTAGTCTCAGAGATACAATGGCAGTGAAGAGTCACCACTTGAGTTGTTTTTTGCCTGTCATACACCAATGAAAACAGTTACTACACAACCTACTGTACATGCTACAGCATTTACTACTAATGTCTGTGATATTGAGTGTTTTTCAGAGGTCTATGACAGCGGCTTCAAGCAGCGAGTGTAGATTTTACCTGAACGTGTTGCCATCCAGTGAGAATAACAGCATCGTAGTCCTGTAGCAGTTAAGTTGTGAGGCTGAAGTAATTCAATTTACTGGCCAAGAGCAAACCCAAAACTCATCCTGCTGACATGTGCATCCCAAACCGAGGAGGGCGTACCGAACGAGACAATCTTTTGAGTGTGAACGTTCCACCCCTACATCTTCTCCACAGTACTTTTCAAACAGTCCTTTCTCTGTATAAAATATGTAATACGCTGCTTTATGGGTGTTGGTGACCTATACAATGTGAGTTTTCCTGTAAATATCTGTATTTGATGTCCATACACATTGAAGTTACAGTTGGTCTAAACCTACAGTATATAAATAATAGTCTTGAGTCATTTGTTGGAGGTGAACGTTTGGTTGATAAGGGTAAGTACGGTTTTCTCTCCTAGCCCATGTTGGAGCGAAGGAAGATGAGTTTGTTCATTTCCTCAGTGGTTACCTGCTGCCTCCGCTTCATGGCCAGGCTCTGCTCACACACAGTCACGCACTCGCCCCGTATGCCCACGGCGGGAACGGCGAGGAGCCACAGTGCCAGGCGAGCAAGCCTGGGGAACTTGTCTCCCACTGCAGAGCTCCAGTACTGGAGGAGATCAGGTGAGCCCTGGAGAAGAGGCTCAGCCAGGTACTGAAAAATCTCTTGTCTGACTTGGCCCTGGCTCTCATCGCTACCCGACACCGTGCATGAGGATGTCCTCCGTGAAGTGCCGCCATTACTTCCACCTCCCTCTACGCGGCTTATTTTAGGGGTTGGTGGGCCATCAGTGTCCCTATCTTCACCACCCGAACATCCACCACCTGTCATACCTCCATCCCTGGATTCAGTAGCCATTTCGCATGCACGGGAAATGATGTCTTCATGCTGGTAGGCCGGCACTGAACGCAGCTTGATTTGTGGGTCCAGAATCATGGCGACCTGGTGAGCGCGTTCAACCTGGAAACAAAGAAACCACTGAGTGACTCATAGTCATAAAATCAATTATTCACATGTACCGTCCCCTCTTCCTACAGCTGTGTACTTGGTAATTAAAATGCTCACACAACATGATTACAACCCTGACGTGACAGTTTGTGTCAGCTTTCGGCGCGTGAAGGTCAGCGCAATCACTGAACACTCCGCTCTATTAAGGTACATTGGTAATCATGTTTACTACGTTCAATTAAAAATTCCTGCATATCATCATTCACTGGCTTCTTTATGTTTAATAAAAAAGGCTTTGCAGGGTAGAGTTACTACAATATTACATTAATAAAAATAACCAGGCTTCCACGATTTCCTTTTTATAGCATAAGGCCATTTTATGAAATTCTGCAGAAGTAATACCAGTAATACCAGTTCACCTTAAAGTTTTCCTTTAGTGCTTCTAGGAAGTAGTGGCAGAGTTTGCTAGCTGTGCCAGTTCCAGCCTCCCCTGCTTTAGATGTGAAAAACTTCTCCAAGCGAAGGTAGACAGGCAGCACCTGCTGTAGGGTTGGTCTCCTCTGGCTGCTCAGCTCCAGAGCTGCCAGGCGCAGAGGTGCCAACAGACAAGCCAGCGTGCCGAGCAGATGCTTGTTGAGACCTTGGAGCAGAGGAGCCGTGGACTTGCTGCGTCCATAAGCCTCACAGATCTGTTCAAAGTGGGCGTGGACCTGCAGGAGAGCTTCAGCCATGCGATCCCAGCAAGGAGGAGTGGGGCACTGTGCGGGGCTGCCCCCCTCATCGGCTGTGCTTGTGGATGAGTTGGTACACTGATCCTCCCGGAGAGACAGCGTGGTGGAGGAGGCGATATCTCTGCAAGTTGACAGAAGCTCGGCCAACTCATTGAGACCCCGAGCCTGGAGACTGCGCTTCCCGAGGACAGCCTGGACAACAGCACCGAGGGAGCACCCAGCGCATCGCAAGCATATCCTCCCCCGGCCACCGCCACCCAGAGGTGATCCCGCGAATCCTGCTGCCCACACCCGGGGCTCCGAGACATACACAGTGCGAATGTCCGACATGACAAACTCTGAGAGCACATTCTGGACCCAGTGGTGAATCTGCTCAGGCCCCTCCCTGAGCTCAGCTTCCCTAACACCCAGCACGTAGCGCTTCAGTCTCGACCCCTCCACCTGGTAGGCTGTGAGAACAAAGCAAGCGTCTGGTCCAGATGTCTGGGCGTGGCAGGTGACGGCGATGCCAAGTGAGGAGTTTGAACCCAGAGCACACGTGACCTTGACTTTGACTTGGTTGTACATGCGGGGAAGCTGACGCAGTGCCAAGGCACTCATGTTACCAAGAGCGTCACGGGTGGAGTAGGCACCATGACGAGCACCTGTATCCACGAAGGTTTGTGCCAACTTCAGGAAGTCCTTGCTGTTGAGCACGTTTAGCATGCTCAGATCTGAACACATTACCCGTAAAAGACGTTCAGCCACCTGCTGTCGCTCCTTCTCAGGTAGTCCATTATTTTCTGCCAGTACAGCGGATGGATGATAAGAAGAGTAAAGCACAAGACAGATGATTATTTGGATTGCAAATATAATTTGATAAATTGAGAGAGAACACTGACAGAGCGATTAACTTGGAAAGAGACCTGACTCTTTTTATAGGGCAGATTTAATTTAGAGCAGGGGTGGCAGACCTCAAGCCTCAAAGACAATTTGATCCAGACTCAAAGTTCATCCAAAATAACTCAGGAATCCAAATAAAAGATTCTCATCAAATCAATGAACTGCTGTCATTGTAAGGTGTGCATGGCACCACCACAGGTCAGCATGTGGCGTGGTGAGAAGTAGTTTAAGCTGCTCACCACCAGTGAGTACACACGTTAGAGGTTATCATGATACATGTGTTCAATAATTTAGTGTGGCTCTCAAAGGACGCCATAAAAACAGCCCTTGATAAGAAAGATGCTTATGTTATGAATGTTGTGAATTATATTCACTTGAGGAAGAGTTTACTTCCTCGTACGGTATAAATGAAAAAGGCACCGAAATATCAGGGCAATATAGCGATAATGTTTTCCACATGTTTTATACGGATACAACAGAAATGCAGAAAGGAAGTAAGAGGGAGACAGGAGGGTATGGAATCCAAATAATACCCCACATGAGAATCAAACCCAAGGACATGGCAGCTATATGGAACTCTTTACTACTCAGGCACCATAAAAAATATTAATTTCTGACCACAGTGTATTCAAAGTATTTTCATATGTCCATATAAACAGTAACTATAGTCTGCAATAAATATGGTTGATGACAGTACTTACGGCTGAGTGCGTGGTTTCTCTGGGAGATACTCTGAGGCTGGATTTGTAGTTTAACTGAGGAATGGGCCGGAGCCTGAGAACCTCTCCACAGCTGCTCCTGAGGACCCGTGGCTGAGGAGGTTTTGGGAGACTCCCCTTTGGTGTGGTTCTCATTGTCAGCTGAGGAGTCACAGAGGTAGCAAGATCGAGCACAGGCGATGACATAGTACAAATTCAATGGAGAATAAATGAGATCATGAAAAAAGTAAAGGATAAAATCATGACAGAAAAATAAAAATGTAGACAGAGAAAGAAAGGAAATACATTACTCAACCTCCCTGTGTGGTTCATGGACAAATTCCATGAAAGTAGAACATATTTTCAATTTAATCTTAATATTTTTCTCAGTCAGTTCTTAAACAGGATCAGTAGCTTTTCTTGGTATTTTTTTCAGATGAGGTCAGACCTGCTGCAAGTATATCTAGTGTAAAAATATTGTGTTTTCCTAGTGGTATTTTAAATCTCTCCTGATAACAGAAAGGCAACATAATTCATATCAAAGGTAAACAAACCACAGAACAGTAATTTATATTTTAACAAATACAATATAGTAGTTACAGCCTATTAAATATTTATCAAATCACTATAACATTAGTATTTGATCTTACTTGTGGACTGGTATTTTTTGTCATGATGATCACCTGTGGCTATTTAACATTGGACATGGTCTTTATTCTCAATACTAATTGAAAATTTAAAAGATAACTTAGTGTTTTCTGAATGTCTGACTGGTGACATGTATGACGCACTTAACAAAAACTGTATCCTGCAGCCTCAGATCCAGATCTGCAACAACCCTCATTACTCGTTGATGTATTCACTGGAACTACACAAATGTTGTACTGTGTGCAGCAGTTCTATGAACAAAGCCTCGGTAAACAATAAAAGGATTACGTGTAATTGTACAGACTTTCACATGCATTGCAGCCTCGGAGGGTATGTTCACACTCTGCATTCATCTCCCTGTCGAGCTTAACATGCATTTGTAGTCATGGACTCACCAGCATGGGACTGCATGTGCTCCAGCAGGTTGTTGTAGAACTGGAACTGGATGCCACAGGCACCACAAGTGTAGGGTTCTAAAAAATCACAAGGTCCAGAAGAGTGTTGACTCTTGGTTGGAGGGAAAAGTAAGAAATACTGCGTGTCTGTCCACCTACTAGCCTCTGTTACCCCTGATCTCTACTAGGTATCTGCCATCGGGGGCAGCTTTGAGAGTCAGTCCAAACAAGATGAGGTAATTTTTTTTAAACCCAAATCTAAATCCCACATTTGGATTTGCTGTCCAAAGTTTGAATTTGGTTGGAGACCTGTTTTGGATGTCCAGCACCTGTCCCTTCATTTACTTTTTCTACTGACCATATTTAATAAATGCAAGAATGTCTACATCTTCATATTGAAGCATTTTATGATTTAAGCTGTCAGCCAGCACACGACAAAAGCTACTGTGTGCCTGAACATAATCCAGATGTGGTGATGGAGCTAAATGTCAAACATCTGAATTACCACAAAAGAAATCTAATACACACAAAATAATGACAGGTTAACAAAAACTAAAGCATACCAGGAAAAAGGGTGAAATGAGAAGGAGTGCAGCATGCGTATGTCGTTTTGAGCAGGAAGGTGGGGTGGGACTTACTCGGTGTTGTAGAGAAGGATGTGGCCACCAGAGGGCTCGGGGTTCCTGTAGACAAGGAGACAGAGTTAAGAAGAGCGTCACATTGAGCCTCTCTCTACTGATCCCTGCAATATACATTCAATATTTAACATGTACTTAATCAAGTCTGATTTGCAATCAAACAGTGTCTACATCTTTGAACCTTTTATCAGTGGTTGTTGGTGATGTTAACTATGTAGTTTGTATAACTGAAAATCCTTTGGGATAAAAGCCAGAAAATCTAATTTATTACAGGTACAAATTGAATGATACACACTGGATTGGGACAGAGTTCTGCCACTTCATTAGCACAGAATGAAATTTGAACACGGTTAAAATAACCTTAGAAACCTTAAAGAAATACGCATCTGCTGAGAATTTGGCTCTGAACCCTGTCTATACAATTTTAAACTGTTGCATTCGGCTTTGTTCTGATTTGTTGGTTGGTATTCTATTGGTTCTATTAGTTTCTGAATGCTTTGCTGCCAGAGTTGGAGTGTCTCAGATGTCCTGAGTATTTTTGGCCAGCCGACTCACCTGCCAACTGACTGCAAGCCTGCTGATTCTGATTCAATATTTATGCTGCTTTTTCTGACGACTGCAAGCAGGGTTTTGAAAACCTTGTGTCCGAGTTGATCTCATCAGAATCCTATTTTAATATTGGAGACTGACCTACAGAAGTAAGGGATTTCACCTTTTTACTTGTCAAAAAATGTTAATGTATGAAAACACTGCTCTCTATAAAAAGCTGACAAAAAATATATATTTTTTTAAAATGGTTAAGCTGCTGTTTAATTTGTGCATCTGTCACACAAGTTTAGAAGCACCACCAACCCCCCCACTCACTCACAGTGAACAAATCAGATTCTTCTGGGTATCTACGGAAATTATAGGCGAGGCGGTCTCACTCGGACAATGCGTTCACATATGCACCCCCTCTGGAGTAATAGAGGATCTGCAGAAGTCAGTGCATGTCTGAAAGCAGCTTAAGTGGCTCAATGCTCACCGCTTGAATTCTGCGAGCTGTTTGTGTCGACCAGACTTGACTGAATCGCACTCTCCAGTTTCCGCCTGAATGGACTGTCTGTTGGTGAAAACACAGCAGAAACAATGAGGGACATGGCCATGCTAAATAATGTAGATAGCATTTTTTTCCCCCCCAAGTTATTAACTACACATCAGTTATGATGGAGCCAAGTCAATGACATGCCATTTACACTTAATTTTAGTTTAGCATGCAAATCAATCTCACTAACAGGCTTGACAAAGGATCCAAATGTTCATATTACATTTAAATATGGGTTTAATTCTGCTTCTTCATTCCATCTTATTGACCCACTTCTAAGATGTGAGTGTGTGCGATGCTTTAAATAGTTCTTTATGGCAGAGAGCTTCTTCGCAGAGAGATTGAGGGGATTCATGTGCAACAAAATACAGAACTAGTCGAAAGAAGAAGCAGTGATTTGTGACAACTGGGGAAAAAAAGGTTTTGACGAACTGTTATGTAAAACTCCCTGGATTATTGACAAAATAAATTAAAATTAATGTTTGTTGTATTATTACCCTATTATTTTCATCATTGTATTAATGTTTATCATTTCTAGGTTGATTAAAAAATAAGAAAAGCGTTTTACAGCTTTAAACATTCTGTAAAAAAAAACATTAAGATGTCATCTGTATTTAATGTAATTTTAATGTGGGTAGGTGCTTAAGGCAATTGAAAAAAATCAAATCATAACAAGGGGAAAAAACACCTTCAGAATTATTCACTGAAGGTTATTAGTTTTCCAGGAATACGGTGATAAGGCCACTGTGACCCAGAACCTCACATCAAATCTCCAAGTGGTCATGTACATTTCTGGCTCAGTACGACGAGTATTATTTGGATAGTTTCTGCCCTCAAACTCAGCTCTGGCAGTATCATGACCGCTAGTTTACTTGTGAGTCCCTCTGCCATCATAAAGAGACGTTCTTCAGCAGCTCAGGCAGGTGGTGTCTGGTTTCTAATCGAATTCACTGACGTTTTGGTCATTTTACTAACATTAATCTGATAAACTTGATTTATTCAACAACTGGATAATTTATCATGTCAGCATCTATAGTCAATCACAAAGCATTCAGCTTCTACATAACCAGTGGCAAATATAATGGATAAGCCAATATTTCAGACACACAGGCTCTGCATGAGTATACTGAAAAGATGTGCATATACGTCATATCCAAAAAGATTATTTTTCCAGTCAAGGCTTTATGTAATTAATTGTATTTATGATTAAAATGGTGGTTAAACTGTAATTGTAAAAATAAATGAGGGTATCATTGGCTGATGTATCAGTGTCAGTTCTGTCATCAGCACCAACAACCCCTCATCGGGTCAGGCTTGGGCTTATCAAACCTCACTGAAAAATGTGAGAGGAACTAAAATGATTGCTTACTTTTTATCTTGGCAGCTTGGCTGTGGCCAAATTTACTCATGTCTATACTTCCACATTCCTGTACCCGGGATGCCTTCATATCAAATGACCCTGCAACAAGAAATGTTCTCAGAGTTACTTGGCGATATTTTGAAGCATTTAAAACCAACATTCCTCCTTAACATATAAGGATTAGGAGTCAGACATGTACAGAAGAGAAAAATACCAAAAGTAACGACTCAAAATTCTGCATAAGAAACGTTGTAATCCTTTCATTTTGCATTCAAGCATTAACAAAACCAGCTCACCCATCGGTGTGTGAAGAGCCACATGTTCCTGGTATGGATTGAAGTACTTGTACTGCTTCCCACAGAACTCGCAAACGTAGCTCCCAGTTTCTGGAGACAACACACAAACAACGCTTTGTTTTCATTCCTATCTCTGCTGATGGAAAACCTGTTTCATATCAATCAAGATTCAATTTGTTGGATTAGTTGTGTTCATTCAACAAGGGAGAGGATTATTTAGGTAATCATGCCTTAGGAGGGAGAAGCAGAAAAGAAAAAAAAAGTCAGAGTGCCAAAGAGAAAAGTGCTGGTGATTCTGAGCTTTTTCCCCGACAGATAATTACCACCTAGACATGTATGTTTAGCAGCAATAAAATAAACACAGGGGTCTCCCTTCATAGTGTGCAGAGGCTCTCACTAATCCCCGCAATCAGTAGGATTCATTAGTGCAGTGACAAGTGCAGGCTTCCCACCTGCGAACACTGCCAATTGTGTTTGAAGGGACACCCGCTGCCGTCGATTGAACCCACGGTCTCTGAAGAGGTGGGCGAGTGCTTTTTCCCCTGCGAAGGAGGACTTTTGGACTCATGTTCTGAAACCTTTCCAGTGCGGAGTTAGCTCATATGCTTAGTGTTATTTTTTGAAACATGGATCATCTCCACGGCCAAAGGCTTTCATTACACATTGGGTCCAAAACAATCAGTTGGACACAGGTGGACTCAAGCTGTCCATGTGTAATGGGAGTTTCAATGCCAGGTTAACATATGGTTTTACTAAGATTTCTTTTAAATAAGCATCAGGATATGAACTTAATCAAATATCTTTCAAATAATGTGTTACAAATGATTCGGTTGTTTTGGTCGTTTTTCTCTTTTGCACTTTTTAACAACACACAGCGGTAAAAAGCAGCTGCAAATTCCTTCTGACACAACTGTAGTTAATGTGTGGTTCATAATCTTGTGCCGCTATGGTACATCTGTCTCAGTTAAGCTTCCACTTGCCAGCCTTTTCTCTACAAATAAATGAACAAAAACAAACAGTCTTACTTGGTCCAATCTTCTGGTACGGTTCAACTGGCTCCTCATCTTTAAGGCCATCCACAGGCAACACTACCTGCTCGTAAGGATCTGAAACAAAAGGAGAATTTGTTTATCGCTGAACATTTGGACTCAGTATGTGTCCAGGCAACATCACATACACACGCTGATTGCTAAGATGTCATCTCAAATAACAATTTGGTCATATTCAAAAGCTTTACTATACACAAGGGGAGAAAGTCAGTAGGTTGTGTTTACCTCCACTGAATTAACAACTACTTTGCCTGAATAACACTTCACCTGTGAAGGACTATTAATAGCACCCAGCTGCTTTTTCTCACTTGGAGTATTTTGTTTGTTTTTTTTTTTAATTAAAAATGCTCCCATTT
This sequence comes from Pseudorhombus dupliciocellatus, assembly GCA_016785235.1. NCBI lineage: Eukaryota > Metazoa > Chordata > Actinopteri > Pleuronectiformes > Paralichthyidae > Pseudorhombus > Pseudorhombus dupliciocellatus. The sequence goes on from JAFBJW010000030.1 coordinate 114,614, forward strand.
TTCTCATCTAGTCCTCTTTACCATGACACTTCTCTCATGCTTCGTTCTGCCGCGAGAGGACAGTGTGAAAAAGTAAGTTCACATATAAATGGATTTCAAAGTTCAAGCCTTGGGAGTTTCAAAGACGAAATAAACTGTCATGCATAATGTCCAAAAACTTACCATCAACTGCATGCAGGTCACGGTGCTCCTGGAAGCAGCTGTAATATTTATACTTCTTGCCACAGATGTCACAGGAGTAACGGAAGCTGTCTGCAGATTAACACAGAGAGAGACGGGCATTTATATACATGACTAACACAGTCGGACAAAGCATGGACATCCCTGACAAGCAGAGGGGTCATTCAATGCAGACTAAATCAGAACTTTCTCGCTGACATTACGTTGGCTGAAACAGAATGTTCTTACCCAGATTATGTAAATAAAAACCAACATCTAATCAATGGCTAGGACTGAGAGAGCGAAAGCGGGATGCAGACTACTTGTTCTGCTGTTGTTTACTTTGTTGCAGAGGATTTCACTGTGTCGCCAGGTGGCTGTTGACAATTAACACCTGAAGTGCCTTTTGGTTTACCAGCGAAATCTTGTGTGAGTGCAATCTGTTGCATAAACAACGGCCATAGAGGCTCTCTCCTTGAGACTGGGTTTACTGGTGCTGCCCCAGCTGAAGGCCCCTTGCCTCACACGCCCATGTGACAAATGTTTTATTATCTAGTAGCAGAGCGACAGCTTCTACATTCTGACCAAGAATTCAACCTGCAGCGATCTTGACCGACTTGAAGAGGTATTTTTACAGCAGATTATTAACTATTCTACACTGGACCCAACAGTTTTGAGTCTTTTCACACTTCAGTGAGACAAACTGATCACAGCTTGGGTTCTTGGAATTTATCAGAGTAAAATTCACAGAGCAGCAACGTTTCAAACACAGGTAAGTGGATGTATTTAAAGGTTTGTGCCCCCCATGCAACGGCTTGTAGAAAGCCTGAAGCCAAACACCCCTACCACCCCCTGCATCTTTTTTTAATTGTAGAGCTGTTTTTGGTCTCAACACCCACTTGGTCAGAACTACGGAAAGCTTGTTCTTGCCTCGCTACCAAAAATACTCTCTTCAACTTTGAGCACTCCTCCACAACACTACAGCCAAAATCATTCGTCTGTACCTGCTCTCCTTCATGTCGGGATACTTCACATACAGGAGCCACTCACTGCACTCAAGCCTGGAGTCTCGCCATATTTTAACTTGAGCTTTAACCTTCTTTTGATTTTTGACATCTCTTAAGTCATCATTAAATGATTCAGACTGTATATATTTAATTATTTGTTATTAAAGCAGGCTATGCCTTTCAGGGGGTCCTTGGACTGCCAAAAGCAAGTCATCTTTTAAAATTCAAATGCTAATTATTATAAAGTTAAAATATATGGGATCATCATAGATTAGGTTACATCCTCCAAAGAATAAAATGTATCAGCATATTTCTTCCTGCCCTACTAATTTACACTGTAAAAGACCGTTTCACAGAGTTCCTCGGTGGTCCTCAATAGCTAAAGAAGGCTGCTCTTTCTCCTCTCTCTGCCATGTTGTTTCTGCTGCCTTTAAGCGATGTACAAAATCATGTAATGCTGTAGGTAGCTTTATAAATAACTCAAGTACTACTGTGAAGTAAAGAGTATTTTTAGTCCTAATCAGTTTCGCAGAGATTTCTGGGAGTGATTTTTAAGATGTCTGATAAATACAGGCCCTGGCAGCCGACATACAATGCCATTAAAAAGGAGCAACATCTCCATACCTGCAAGACGCCATTTACTTTTATGGGCAGTTTCAGGTTTACCTCTGTTGAATTAGAGGAGCTGTTATTGTCAGACAAAGAGGGTCCAGTGTGTCACTGTTTTGGTATGAGGACATAAATTTAAATTGGCTCGGTTTTAAGCCGCCCCCCTCATCCCCCTCCCCTCAGAAATGCGTTTGCTTATTGTTACTGCGCCTGGATGTTTGACCTTCACTGTGCAGAGTGGCTTATGTGCAGAGTTTGTTATTACTTTCATCTGCTGAGCGGGAAACGTTCTCTATCCTTACCTTAGGCTCACATGGGTTTTTGTGTCATCGCAGCTAGTCTGGAAGCTACAGAGCAGTCTTGCATGTAGAGTTCCAGTCAAATGTTTCTCTCAATTGACAAGATATTATCTCCAAATCCAGAGAAAAGGTTTCATGAGAAAAGGAATTAAATTGGAAATGACTTACAGATAATTTTAGTGGACAGAGAAGATGAAGACATAATTTCCAAAAATTCTAACCGGATACTGGAACTTGATCCGACACTAATTACTCACAGCAGACTTTACATATGTGGTTTCAAAAAACAAAACTTTCATATTTTAAACTCGTGTAAATTCTCAGTGCTGTAGTTAATAATGGATAATTTTAATACTTCATGAAGCGTTTCTCAGACATTATCCTGGGAAATGTGTAAGTAGCAGATACTAAGTACAGATAACTCTAATAATCACTTTGGGCACAGACTGAGGAGAAACTGAAAGTCTGCTCACTAAGTCACTGGCACCATTTGTGTTGACAAGACATCAGCCTGATATCTGCAGGCAGCCGTTAGCCAGAGTTAGCTTCCATACGGGGGACAGACTGAATACAGACGAATTTAAGACACTGTTCACCTGCACAGCTTCACATCCCAGAGATAATATCTCTTCAGCAAACACAGACAGAGCTCAGGCTTTTCTCAGTCGATCCCTTTCAGTGATGTGATCTCCACACTGGCCACAATCAGTTTTTCATCCTGTCAACTATGGCAGGTCCACATTTCTAATTGAGGTAATAGCTCAAGAGATATTTTTTTTGTGCATATGTATGACAAATTACAAGTAATTCCTAAGTTGCGTTGTTTTTGAAGAACAGGGTGCCAAGTTCAACTTCAAGTCTGAGATGTAATGGTGGTTACAATTACTGCAGGGTGTAGGTTGTTCATTTGACGGTGCATAATACGTCTCTTCTCCTGCTATGTTAGTTAAATAGCTGTGCACTCTTTCAATCCAGAAAAAAATGGCAAAACCAGCAAAACAACATCTCAGTTAAATAAGCCATGTTTAAATGAACAGGTTCTGCTACCATGGTGTTGAACTTGATTGCGCTGGGAATGTGTACTCACTGTTGGGTGTCTGGGGTAAAGTATCTGTGATCATAGCCTCTGATTCTATAGAAGGAAGAAATAAGAAATCACTTGAATTAAAATACGTGAAAACAGGACATGAATGCCTAAAATACAGGTAGTGATGTTTGATCTTGCCAAACATTATAATGTCTAGATAATAAACAGCGAGACACAAATATATGGTATCTTACCTCTGTGTGCCCTGACGTGTGTCTGGAAGCAGTTATAATACTTGTACTTCTTCCCGCACACCCCACATACATATGAACCTGCGTGAGAATTTTAAAAAGTGTCAAATAAATAAAAACAAGGAGACAGTGTTATCAGGAGGAAATACCTGTACATACAGTATACTCAACTACTATCAAAATTAAGTAAAAGTTGAGTAAAGTTAAGTTACAACATTTAAAAACAAGAGTATTATATTAAGAACACAAAGAAACATTTAATGTCGTTAAAGGAATAACATTTAGTCTTGGAACAATCACATAAGCACAGCGTATATTTATCCAAATGACTTCAGGGAGGAATTTAGTCATAGTTTAGTTGTAATAATAACATTAATCCTAACCATGGTGGACTTAACTTCTTACCATTTCCATCAAATTCAAAATGAAGTATTTGAATTACCGCCCTGAGGTTATATGCCTCCACTAACCAGTGCAATTTCAGTTTACACACGTTTTCTTTCCTCCACACTTAATGAGGTCAATGTGGCCTTTGACCTTTAACCACTGAAATCTAATCAGTTCATCTTTGAGCCCAGGCTACAAGCGGTCAAAATCTGAAGAAATTCTGTGAAGGTAAACTTGATATATCACGTTCAAGAGGCCAAAGTCATGTTTTTTGAGACCACCAGGACCTTTGACTGTCCGGATCTAATCAGTCATCTGCGACTCCAAGTGAACATTTGTACCAAATTTGAAAGGGTTCTCTCGAGGTCTACCTACATTGCATTGCCAAGGCAAAAAGGGGTTTGTGAGGTCAGGATCACCTTAGAACACCAAAATCTTATCAGGTCATCTTTGGGTCAAAATGAGAGTTTGTACGAAAATTTGAAGAGACTCCCCCGAGGCACTCTTGAGATATCAGAGAATAGGACTGACGACAGAGAGAAAAACTGAAAACAAAATGCTTTCAGCCACTGGCCATAAGAAAGATTTTCTCATTAGCCTCAGCGAAGCAGTCACTATCCATGCACTTAATCTTGGTTTCATTCCTCAGGTATTTAGATACCTCAAAGATTGTAGCTGCCACCTCTCTAGAAAAGAGATTAAGGAAACTTAATTTGTGCTCACAGGATTGGAAAATTACACAAAAAAAACCAACAGCAGCAACAAGCTGTCAGCTGTTTTCATAGGGGCCAGAATATTGTTTACAAAAGGAGATGCTGCTGCTGCTGATCTTTTTTCAAATGCCAGTTTAAAATGCTGTGCAGCCTGTTGATGATTAGGAAGCAAGGCCAGGGTCAAGGGGAGACCAGGCACGGCTGCAGTCAACATACATATATTCACACACCTATGCATGAGTCTGTGCTCTTCGTTGGAGGAGGAGTACCAAGGGCAAACATACCCTCGGTAGGAGCTCTACGGGATCCGCCTCCACTTCCTCCTCCATCATTTCCTCCAATAACAACACAGATCTCAGCAGGGTTGGCTTCTCCAACTTTCCCGTTGCTCGTCTCGGAGGTCCCGGGCTCTTTCTTAACTGTCACAGGTGTGACAGGTGTGAGGGGTGGACTCGCAGTCTTGGTGGCTGAGGCTCGGGTTGGTGATGGGCCCTCTGTGGCTACGTTCCCACTGTCTGCCAGCTCCTTACCAGGATTGGGTGCCTCCTCTGCGCTCATGACTCTGCCTCCTCTGAGCCTGTGCTTCTGTGTGAGGAACAAACGCAAGGTAAATATAATATATGACTTGATGGTAATTTGTTTTGGTAGCAAATATCACCAAACTGAAAAGAATAAACAATAATCTGCTTCTGACAATCACCTGTTTCTCCAAACGAAGAAGAGGGCTGTGTGAGCTTAAAAGGGACGAGGGACACCTGACGCTGTTATTTTCAGGACACAATTTAGCTGTGCAGTTAGCTTCAGTGGTCATACAAGTGACCTTTGATGGCATAAATTCCACAGCTTTGTGGCACACAAATGCTCTAATTTCAGAAATATCCAAATTACACAACTTGCCACTTCAGCACAGGGCTATAAAAGGCCTTGTCAAGAGACTGTGCTCAAAATGCAACCAAGCAAAACAGAGTTCTGCCAGAATGACTGATATTATGGAAAGAGGCAAAATTGCTCTTCTATTAATAGCAAACCAATACAGCAACAAGGAGCCTTTTCATAGCCCTGATACACCTTTCTTTGGGCACGACACATAACCATTAAGCCTCAGTAAAAAGGGACATGTAGTGGATAATGTCGAAACAAAACATTTTTGTGTTCACCATAAATAGCTTGAATTCAGTGGTAGAGAAATTAAATGATTAGGACACACACTTAATCATACAATCAACAACCATTTTTTCCCCACAGATTCAAAAGGTAGATTTCATGTTCAGTTAAATGATGTTTGTCATAACAATTCTCAGCATATTTCATGCGAATTTAGTTTGGTTGTATATCCTGTCACGAGCACCATTGTTGGACAGAGAAGGAATTTGACTTGTTGGCCTCCTGGAAAGGTCACAGGATCATCAGAGCTAGCCAGACTCCTCAGGGGACAAATCACCCAGGCAAACATCCATTATACTGGCAAACACTGACATTTAAGTTTTAAATTTGTATGTTTTCATTTCAGCTTTTCCACCATGGTCACTTTACATTTTCAGTAGCAATAAAGAGAATTTCAATTCAGACATTTTGTTGGTATCACAGGCAGTGTCTGGTTTCACAAGTGGCATAAGGTGCAAAACATTCATTTGCATGTATGTCAATTCATCTACAGCATCCTGTTATTTTAGAACAGCCGGGCATGCTTTACATTCACAGGTTATCAGTGGTGGCAAGCACTTACAAAGCTGTTTAAGAAAATACTGTTGAGGAGTATATGTCTCCCAGCAACTCCACTATAGAAATGAGTCCGCTGCTGCTCAATGACACAAACCAACTTAAGGCCCAGGTTCAGTGTTTTAATCATATTTAGAACTACAACACAAAACCACGGATATTTAATCTCAAGAGCAACATCTCCCACATAATCCTTTCTGCACTGCCGTAAACCATTGATAATTATTATCAAATTCTATTTGCAAAAGAACAGAAAATGAAAACAAAGACGAATGGTCCAAATACTCGGGCTGGATAGTACTGTTAAAAATTATGGATGCATGTTTATTTTTATCTAAAGCATGGTATCAGAAGAACGCCTTGAAATTGTGACATTTGTGTTGTCACACTAAAGGAACATTCTATAATAAGAGAATGTATGAACCAGATTTTTAACCTCATTTGGCTGCAAGAATTCACACAGAAATCTTCTGGGTCAGCAAAGTCTCCCATTTATCGTCTACGCTGCGGTGCCAAATTTTACATCTCAGTGGAATCATAAATTAAATAGTTAGTTCTACATTTTCTACATCTCCGACATGTGAACTGTTTCAATTGTTGGCAACTCCACTGTACAATGAATCCTCAATTGTTGCTGCAGAGAAGCAGGATTGATAGAGGAGTTAAGGCAAGATAAACCTTCCAAATGATGAGGACAAAGTGCTTTAATTCAAACCTGAAACTAAGCTTTGCCAGTGTGTGCGTGTCACTAGAAATGTCTCTTGACATTGCTCCTTACAAGGCTTCTTGCGGTGAGCAGCCTCACCAGTGGTGTGTACCGTCTATAATGCTGCGCTGAGAAACTCATTCTTCACTATGCAAATAAAGTGATACCTACAAAAATAAATCAAGTGAGATGAATTCTTTTTATTCAACGGCTAATGAAGAAAGAGATAAACTTGATTCTTGCATTGAATATTAAGTACATGTCTGTAGTGCTCTCTCAATGCCTATGACTTGACTCAGAGTCTTCTACCAGCTTAACGACAGTATGTGTTTTTCACAATCTTCTGCATCCTATTGAAAATGCTGCGTGAAATGTGGGTTTCAGGCTAAATTTAATAGTGAGTCGCGAAAAATACAGTAAAAGCCAAGCTTCTCTGTCTCAGCATTATTTTTTTTTTAAATCATGGCCTGAGGGAAGCAATTTCAAGGTCAACATCACCGGCATTTGGCAGTGTTCTGGCAGAACTTACACTGGCATGAAAATTTTCTACCGTGACAAGCGTAATCCCTCACACATACAAAAAGCAATGCGTCTTCAGGGCTGTTGTGTGTGATTGAGTAAAAGCCTTCTGTCAGCTCGAATTCTACAAATGAATGTGGACAGCACAAATAAAGTGACTCTTAGCTTTGATACATTTATCATTTGGTTATAAATTATTAACACTGAGGGAATTCATTGATCCTGTCACTTATAACAGGATTTAAACCATCTGAATGAGTCTTTCAAAGCTTTTATATCACAAATCACACTGTCAATCACTTAGGATCACATCATATGATACCAATCACCAAGTGTATTCTCTTAACATGTTATGACACTGGTGAGCGAGTGGTACTAATGACCTGTTCCTCTGTTTTCAAACAGGAGAAGAACAAAGCCAGAAGCAACAGCTTACAAAGCAAACTTCCTCTGTGGTGAATCTCCTTTTTAAATGATTGATTCCATCTCATTATCATTACCAGAGTGGCACTTAGTAGTGTGCATACCTCTGCCAATCTCTTTACAAAACCACATTTTAATTCACTAGATCCAGATTTTTGTTTGGATCTGCACCAAATTTCACACACTCATAAATATCTGTCTCCTAAACATGCCTGATTTTTCATCAAGCCTCATGAATTATTCTCTAAGAATTCAAGTAAAATGTTGAAAAACATCTTGGAATGTAAAATAAAGTGGAAAAGAAAAACTCTACAGCACCCCCCCCCCTCCAAAATGTGGAGCCACACCAAGATTTAATGGGGTCATGCTCCACTCCTCCATAAAATGTTATGGAAATCAGTTGAGCAGTGTGCATTATCCTGCTAACAAACAAACAAGCCCAGAAAAAATCTGAACCTCCTTGGTAATGCAGTAAGTGAAAACAAGTTTTTTGCAGTTTAAATCCAATTACACTTCTACTTCACTTTTAAAAGTTCATCATTTGACTTTAGTTATTACGTCTTTTAAACGATCTACAACAAAAAACAACCTATGTAAGGGCCCCTTGCCTCATTTAACCAACTAAACCCCTCACATGCTTTCAATTAAATAATTCTTTGAAGTAATTGTTTCACAGAAGAAAGGGAAAGATTTGAGAAAAGTAAAAAAAAAAAAAAACAACATTTGTGCAACCAAACTTTGTTTTTTTCTTTACCATTAATCATCTACAGACCTCAGGCTTATCTGGTGACTCTTGAGGACAGACCTGACCCAGAGGCTGCAAATCAGTAGACACAGCTTTTGCAATTGTATCTAACGTATGAGAAATGAGCCACCTCAGCCAGATGCCACAGTTAAACCCAGGAACAGGATATTAACACAATTTGCTCACAACATGCTAATAAAGGATCCCAGGCGCCAGCTGCATGTTTCCGTCCCTCATGGACACACTACCACAGTGGTCACCAGGGCCATGTTGAGCCCATGTGGAGCTGGAGTGGACCACAAGACGCCTGCAGCAGCTGGACACGGGAGTTTGAGCAGTGAGATCAATGGTCGAGTGACAGTTCTTTGCTTCCGCCATTTCATGAACGTTTGGGATATTTGCTTATATTGATTGGCTCCTGATTGAGTGGAGTATCCACAGCGTGGGGGGAAAACAAATGCAACTAATTTCCTGCTGAAGAGAAAGTCAAAAACGTGTTAACTTAAAATGTAATCAAATCAAATAATGACAGCGACACTTGCGTGTCAGAATTAGATTAACACATTTGTCATCCGTGTAAGATTTCCTGCGCAACATTTTGAATGCATAACCTGATTATATGAAATGCCTCTTGTTGTTTTTTCCTTTCCTCTAATTAGAGTCAAAATGCAGAATTAGCCATCTGGCCTCCTGTTCTCTCATAGTCAGAGTCTTGTGATATACTGTAACCTGCAGCAGCATGACAGAACAGAAATCTAAACCAGGTGCACATGTCCTTGATGTTCCTCACATACAAAGCACAGCCTAAAACAACTCAAACAAAAGGCCAGAGGAGGAGACAAACATACAGAGCAGGAAATATACTTACATTTAATAATCAACTGTTATTTGCATATCAAAGATCTATAGATAGAAAACCGGCATTAAACTAAGCAGGCGTATGTTGCATTGTGATTTATGCCAAAGTAGTTTTTTGTGATGGGGCTCAGCTGTGTTTTGAAATGTCAGTGCAGACATATTAACAATATTATATCTCTGCACTGAGGGTTACAGGATAAGGAGGTTAGGCATAGAAGGAAAATATCTCTAGGACGTACCTCTGTTAAGAATTCAGTTCTTAGTCGAGGTACTTAAAATAATTGGCCTATATTTGGGCAGTACTGTATCTGCCTTTGCACAATAATGAAGCAAATCAATCACTGTGCTTGGTTAAAGCAAAAGAAAATTGGGTGCTTCGAACTTCGAGGGGATTTTCTTACTTTGAATTCTATCTTACTTTGCCAAAGAAAATCACTGTGCTCTGCATGTAAAGCAGACCGGAATAGAGATTCCAAATATAAAATACAAATTTGTTTAAGGCTCAGGAAAATGTTTCCACTCTGGAGGGATTAAAAATAGGAATCAGCTAAAAATGGGGGATGAAGGGGGTCACTTCAATCACTGCTTTCACTGCATGTTTATATTATCCGGAGCGGAGTTAGTGACTGAGAGCAGGGGTTGACCAAAAACCTGTTTCACACTAAATGTTTTGCCTGCTTTTCCGTTTCTTTAATCAAAAGCACATTTTCCTGTCCTCTGTAATAAACGTCTTCCAAGATGGTGTATGACCAATGATTTCAAAAAGCAATAATGCAGAGAAATGGATAAACCCCCCTCACTCACCAACACTCATGTCTGCACACACACACACACACCCAAGATGCTCTGGAAAAAGAAACTGTGTCGTCTAGTAAAATTCCATCAGCATACACTCAAAAAACACCATAAAAACCTTTTCAATCTATATGTTAATGCCACGAATTAAAATTTAATAACATGAGATATTGAAAAGCAGACTTGAATTATAAAAAAATAAATCCTGAAAGATCAGGCCCCTAAAATTAGAAATTCAGGGCGGCATCCGGCCTGCTTCTAAACCCTTGTAGGCTGGAAGATTAAATTTTTGATGAAAATCAAAATTACACTGCACACTGACACAGGCGCAGCAAACCTGGCACTATTGTGATTTATGGATTCATTAAACCCGCGGGAGTTTCACCCCCTCCCCTTTTCACTCAAAGAAATGAGATTTGCTTTGCTGAAAATTTGTATTTTCAGAAAAGCTATTCAGGCTCTGCTCTACCTTGAGAAAACGGTCAAGGGGAAAAAAAAGGAGCTTCTGTGTACATAACCACCGCACGTAAACAGGCCTAATTTTCATTGCTGCAGCAATTGAACATCCCTATGCATTATTCATGAAACCAATAAGGTTCATTTTTACAAAGGAAGCGGCAGGCAAAATATGTGCAGAATGCACATATTTTTTTTAATGCAGCAGACCCAACCCTGAAAAGCCGTTCCCTGGAGACTCATTTAAGTGAAGCCATTTTCAGACATTTTCAACATTCCATTAAGGAAATAAAGGAACATAAAATGTTCACTATGTCCGAGAGGATGCACAAATCAGAAATCTGTTATTGTACAAAGAAGGGAACTGGAATGACATCAAAGACAGGAACTGTTATTCAAACAGCCTTCAAAAACCAAACCTCTGTACTCGGTTGTTTAATTAGAGCAGCAACTGTTTCAACTACAGTAAACCACAGACTGTGATATGATCCCGCATCCTGTGCTTATGGGAGCCTGGAGGGACAAGTTTCACCTCTCTATCCACACTATTCACTCCAAATATCCTCAGTGAAACAAAGCTTTTGTTCATGTAGCAACAAACCAGCATTCCTGTTACCTTACTTAAAATGAGAGCACTCCCAGAATGCAGTTCCTATTAACCAAATCGGGGCTTCTCACTGTGTAACAGTATAGCATGATCCTTGAGAGAGAGCTTTATAACTGATTACATAGTCCTTCAGGCATTCTGCATGTAAACATTCCCATCACTTTGAGTGATCCAACCATATTAAACTCATGACACTGGTTGCCTATCTGCCAGTTTGTGCTCCAACTGAACCTTCTGCATTTTGATTACACTTTGCAAGCAAAGGTCAGAATTTACACTCACATTTTGCATAAGCAGACACAATTTCCACCAGCTCTTTAAATTTATACATATTTGAAGGTCAGCATTAAAATTACCCACAGCAAAAAATGGCCTTCACAGTTTCCCTTACATTAAAATAAAAGCAAGCCATGCAAGATGGGAAACTGTTTGGCGTCTGCAGGATTAATATAAACAGTAGAGGCACTGGTTGTAATTGTTTTTCCTGCCCTCAAATTATGCTGACTTGGGTCTTTCTTCTTCCACTGCTGTTCAGTTCACTTTGGACAGTTATTTTCCGCTTACAGATTTCCAATCTCTACAAGTAAAAAGTCCAAATTGTTCCATGTTTACCAGGCAGTAAATTACATCTGTGCATAAATCATAGCACACACACACCGACTCAAACACACACATCAGAGCAAAGAGAGGCAGCAAAATTACGATTCATGATTGTGAGGACAGGGTGAACAGTATAAATCTGTCCTGTGAAATAACCTGTGTGACACGATATTTAAAATTTTTTAAAAATATTCAAATCGCAAAATAATTAAAAACCTGAATTAATTATGCAGAGAGGATTAGAATCAATATGCACAGTGCTGCGAATGCAACTTGAAATGGTCATGTTCGGCAAAAAAAATAGCATTGCATACACACAGTGCATGGAAATAATGTTAATTAATGAATCTGAAAATAATCTGACATGCTATTCAATAAAGAAACCTCAAAAACTAGTCTCATTACAATTTTTTTCCCCATTTCTCCAAATGACTGCCTACAGGTGGCGCCAACGACACCAGGATTGACAATCCTCTCGATTCCCCCCCCAAAAAAATAAAAGTCGAAATCTATTTTCTCCACAACGACAATCTGTGGTTCTTACTTGCCCGTAAACACTGGGCATCGAACCGCCCGATGCGACCCACAGGATCCGCCTGCGGTGCGTGACTTTCGGGGGGGCTGGAGAGGCAACTCCGGCGAGGCTCAAATTTGCAGGAAAAAAAATTTCACAAAACATGGCTGCAGGAGGTTTTTGTGTTTTCAGATTGTTCCTCCCCTCATCGTCCTTCATGTCGCCACACTATCAGCCGTGATCGCCGCAGATCCACGGCCACATGCCCGGTGGTTTCCGGCTAGTTAGCAAATGGGCTAAAACTAACTAGCTGCCCACACGACTAGTCAGCAGTTTACACGGAAACTTCATTAAGGGGGAAATTCATCCCGGAGATTAGAGCACATTTCGGGATTGGCTTCCCCAGCCCCCTGCACCTGGTTCGGGGAGGGGGGCAGACACCGCCACCAGCCCCCCGGTTGATAACGAGCAGAAAAAACTTGAACATCCGGAAATTTCCTCAAATTGAAGATTTGCTTCTTCCTAAAATGAGGAAAAACCAACAGAGTGAAAGGGGCTGACATTACCTCCAGAGACGATGCAGCTCATGCGAAAACAGCCTCCCCGCTCCAGAAGGCTCGCCTCCCGCGAACCAGAGGCGACTGCTCAACTGCTTCCTCCGGAGGAAAAAAAATTGTGAATTAGTTATGAGAAATTCCAAATGTCAAAAAGAAAAATTCCCACCACGACGTCCCCCCCCCCCTGCTCCTCCTCCCCCCCCCCCCCCCCCCCCCCCCCCCCCCCCCCCCCCCCCCCCCCTCCTCCTCCTCCACCTCCTCCTCCCCGACACGCTGCGTTACATTTTAAGAAAAAGAGTAATGGCGTAATGGAGCCGTGGATTTTAAGGTTTGCTTTACTCGGGCCGTGCGAAGCCGCTCGGTTCCTGCCGAGCTCGGCGGGTTCCTGCCGAAGCACCGGGGGTTCGCGCTGCGGTTCCTCCTCCGGTGGAAAGTCTCGTCCGCCATATACAAGCGCAGATTCCGAAATTGCAGCGGCGACCTGTGTTTGAGCTTCATGAAAAAAAACACAAAAAAGAAAAAGTCTGAGAATCAGACTGGAGGGGGGGGGGAGAGAAAGGGTTGGACAACCATGGCGTTACACGGAGACAAAGAGGAGGCTGGGAATTACGCAGAGGGGCAAGATCCATATTTGAAAAGATAGCATTGTATTAAGATTTCACTTGATTTCTCCTCCTGCAAACACGAGCTCCCATTTTGAAGAGGAATTATCTAATAGAAATGGTGTTTAATCTCCTTTAGTTCAGGCGTCATTTCCATGTGGAAATGTCCTGCAGGTGTTTCCAGGTGTGTTCCCCCGGAGGTAAAGCTACATATCTTTGTTGTGAAGCCCTCCAGAACTGTGGGTTCAGTGTGATGACCTGGCGGAAAGTTAAACTCACAAAATCCTCTGGGATCTGTTTCCTCAACCCCTGGATCCACCGATGGCTCTGCTTTTCACCGCAGCTCACTCAAATAGTTCAGTTGGTCAGGGCAAGTTTTGGTTGGCCAACATCTTTTAATTTCAAAACCCAGAATTAACTCAAAATTAACTTCACCTTTTGAAAGAGTTAATTTTTGTTTTTATTCGTGTAAGTTTGGGTATATTTATATCAATTTAGGTTCCAGGATATTATTTTTATTTAAAAGAACCAGTGTTTCAAATTCATTTCATGTGCAGGTATGAGGTACATATGAAAATATAAATAGTATTAACTTCATTCTTCCTTGATGCTCTCAGATAATCAACTTATAAATTAAGTTATGAATTTATGGATTGTATGCATCAGAATATACATACAGTTCAGTGATTTATTATATAGACAATGATGGACACTTCCAAACTGCAAAAAGACAAATACATATCTACGTAAAATACGTACATTCAATGTATATATGCACTTTCTGTCTTTGTATTATACCTCAAATATTTTCTGGTTTACTGTTTTATTTTAATGGATTTGTTTAAATTAATTGATTTTGACTGTATTACGATGACTGTAAGAGTAAAATCAAAACCAAAAGTGAATGTAAAAAATAAAATGCAGATGTGAAAGTGAAAGAAGATGAAATGAAAAACAAATGACAGGATCCATGTGAATTTGCCTCCAGAACCAGAGAGACAAGTACAAATGACATATTCAAAGTCAAAATAAAATATGGCACAGCTTCAAATCTTACTCAAACATGTTTTTTATAAGGGGTATCATGCACATCAGCAGATTTCCGCCATGAGGACGACGCATCATGTTCATCCTCCTCTGAAGCAAGCACCAAGAGGCTGCTGGGGGTAGGGGGTCAAATGTATTCAGGGAAATAGAGACCGATTCTGAAGAAGAAAAGAAAATTCCTGTGGTTGGCAAGAAAACTTTATTTTTCATTTCAAGACATCAGTCCAAAATATTAAATACCACAGCTTCACAGAAATGGATAAAAAACAATGCTTCAGTCAGAGACACCTCATCCTATCAAGACAAACCATCAAAACTAAAAGGCTATCATCGGTTTAAAAGTATAAAAAAAATTACTCCTGATTTAACTTGGAATTTTGTATCTTTACAACATTTAAGTTTGATTACTAAAATCTCTCTAAAAAATTTACTAAATGTAAAAAATTATATAAAACTATTTTTTCTGTATAAACCCCCCAATTACACAAATGTATTCCTGCTTTTTTATACAGGAATGGGAAATGCAGTCTTTATGGCAACCATATCACAAAATATTTCCCTTTTTCCTGAGTTCCTCAATAATTATTTTCACATTTATATCATATATTAATATTAAGTTTTTTTCATACAAGAAAAACAATTCAAGCAGTTGCTAAACAGCTGTGTGTGTGTGTGTGTGTGTGTGTGGCAATGGAAAATAAATGAAATCATTACATCAACATTATCATTTCACAACCAGCCAATATTTACATTGACAGTATAGAAACTGGGGTGATAAGAAAGTAATTTAAAAAGCCAAATAAGGCAGCAGGACGAGTATCCTGTCGCCGATTTAGATAATTTCAACCTTTAGGTAATCCAGTAGCTGGTGCTGATGCTGATGATTCATTGCATCACTGTTGTACATTCTGAATTTTCTCACCCACTTGTGCTGCAAGAATTTCCTCTGTCCAGCAGAGGGCGCCAGCGCAACAGTGAACAGCCACTGCCATCGCTCCTGTGCAGTCGTCAGTGATTTCGCTGCATCTGTTCATTAAAACGTGCTCCCCCCCCCCCCCCCCCCCCCCCCCCCCTCCCCCCCCCCCCCCCCCCACCCCCTCCCCCCGCTTCTGCTGTCGAAGCTCTGCACAGGTCTGACTCATCTCATCAGTTCCCCATACATTCACTCTGAATCATATCCCTGTGCCTATAGCCTGCGTTTCCACATTCAAGGATAGTCCCCTCATGAATCCAGCAATTTCATGCAGGAAAGTTAGACGGCACATAAAAGTGAAATGTACGGTAAATATAGTCCACTTATCAGGGCACTGTGGCACTGTGGAGATATTTTTTATGTGGCATAAAAGCGATGGCAACAGGCAACCGTGTGTTACTGCAGCCTCGAGAGCTTTTAATGTCAAGCGTATATATATATTCTGGGGCCAGACTATTAAGTGGTTTATGGCTTAGGAACAAAATCAAAGTTTTTTGTTGTAAATGAACTGGCTAAAAAGAAATGTCTGATGGTTTGTAAAAAAGGGGATGACATTAATGTTAAATAAGGCACCAGGGCTGGTGTGGGCAGCAGTTTCCAGGTCTGACTGGGACAGAGAAGTGACCAAACTTTGGGGGAAATTCCTGAAATGGTGGAAGGTTATTTTGGCAATGCTGCAGATTGACGTGCCAAAACCTCTTTAGTCATCCTTTATTATAACCAAGACACTTTGTTTTGTGGGACAGGAAGTGCTTGAAGACACTGAAATAAGCTTGATGGCTTTCTAAGGACACTGAGATGTGTATTTAGACACTCCTTGTCGTTACAAGAGGTTTTCTACTCACCCACAGTGAGGAGAGTCACGGATGAGAGTGGAAGCGTGGCAGCTGTTTCAGGAAAACAGGGTTGAATTAAACGGTTTTACATCGCAGCACAAAACATATTGAATCCATTCATTTATACTGTTGCTAAAATAGCTGCTGAGCACATCTGTACACAGTAAATCTTATTATCATGTCTTCAAGACGATAAAAACACATACTTACCTTCACTCCCACCCTTCACAAGCCCAAGGTTGGTCTGACCTCCTCTCAACCTACTTTCAGACAAATATTCTTTCTACTGGCAGACGGACCAACAGGTGAGAGTCAGGGGGTGGGGGTGGGGTGGGGGGGATGCTATTTCTTTCCTCAGTGACCTACTTGAGCTTGAGAGCCGCCAGACCTTTGCTGTGTGCATGCTCAAGAGTAGTGTTTTTGCCATAGAATAACATCCAGCACTAAAGAATAAGTTGTTGCTGCTATTGTTATTTCTGACATACTTTCCATTATAGACAAAATGGACAACAATCTACTTCTTGACCACTGGGGAGATGCTAGGAAAAACTGTATTGCAAGGCCAAACAAATCACACACAGATGGACCTGCACAAGAATCTGCTGGAAATTGTCTAAATGCAAAAAACATGCACCCTTGAGACAGTCAGTGAAGACCGCATGGCTGCTCAACGGAGACAAAGACATAACTTTTCCTTTCATTACTGGGAGGATTGAAATGTCTTATAAATGATTTAATAAAATCTATTGTATTAAATGATAACAGTTTTCATCACACTCACAAACACTCACGCTCCCAAATGATATAGTCCAACATTAAAGTTATTAAGAAATTGTACAGCTATATTAAAAAGGACTTTTCATTACCTTTATTAACTCTTGGTTGCAACGGAGGAAGAAAAGCTGCTGCTACATGACACCAAGTCTGTGGGTTAGTGTGCAAAAACACAGAGACCGTAAAGACCAGCTTGATGTTGTTTTCTATAGCCCAAAGCATGAGACTGGAAACAAATTGTGTGTTTCTGTGCAGAGATTCATGGAGAAACTGAAAACACACGAGGTCACCTTGCAAGAGTTGGGTAAGGTGAGGATAGCTCATGTGCACATACGGTGTATTTGTCTGCTGTTATTGGGTTGTGTTGACATTCGTGTGAACACAGCAGATGGCCCCTTGTGTTGATTTAAACAAATGTGACAGCATTAGCATCTCTGACCAATCTGCGGTCGCTTAAAACATAGAGTGCCTCAGTGTAACCGACCATTACAGAGTAAAGGTTGCTCTTTTACCTAATATCTGTTGTTGGGTGAAGACAACAGCAGTTGCTGGCTGACCACAGTCGAGTGAAAGCAGGTAGAAAATCCTCTTTGCTGTTGTTTGGTACACGGCCACCAGTAATTGCAGGTTTTTGGCAGAGGACAATCCATCCATGTGCAGTGTGTTATTTAGGGGAAGCTGCTCAATGCTGATGCCAGAAATAGAACAGAATGGAGGTTTTGTTTTTCTACAGTGACGGATTTAAGGATAAACAGGGAGGAGACACTGAAGAAGAACAGTGAGGATCAACATATATCACTTTCCTGCTCCACATTACGGCGACAAAAGATAGAAACCATTTGTTTAGCTTTACAGAACAGACAAGTAACATCTACCCGATCCAGGTTTGTATATGAATCAGCACCTCTAGAATACCCCTGAATATGTCTCATTATTTCATCAATCAATTAATTATTCCTCTGGAGACACTTGGAAATGTCCCAAAAGAGAAAACAACAAAATCTCACAGTGTTAAAGCACGTGGAAAAAAACGAATTCCGTCCAAACCTCCTCGGTAACAAACACAATCTATAAATGTCTATAAGAGGGAATCATTTAAAAACACAATATCATGTACGGCACTCAACTGCCAGTTCCTTTCAATCATACCCTGCAGGTAATCAAAGGCGCCTCTGGCTGTTTTGTCCCTCGCGTGATTGCAAAGCTTGATAATGGCACAGGGCAAAAAAAAAAAAAAAAAACCCTACCATCTCCACAGTTGCACTGTGAGTCCATGATTAGGGACATAGAAGTGAGCAATGTAATTACAGTCATGACAGGGCAGCGTGAGCTGACTAAAACACCAGTGCTTTCATATGCATGAATAGCCAAGACAGGTTGAGGAAGAAAACTGAGAATAAAACATCAAGCGATTACGCAGTGAGCCTCTGCCTCTGCTGCTGCTGCCCACAATGACAAAATGTGTCTGATTACAGCAGTGCCCTTTCCAGAGCTAATTATAGCGATCCACTGTCTGTACTTGGATGTTGTTTTTATGCTCGGCCAATGTACAGTCAAGGCCACAACCTAAAATCACCATCAAGGAACTGAAAATATAAAAGGAGGCACTCCGTGTATTTTCGAATTTGAACTGAACTCACATGAAATCATCAAAGAGAAGGGCTTGGTAATTCTAAATCATCCTCCAGACTAATGAGATTAACTACACACAACGAATAGAGTTTTTCTACTGAAGGCAGAACGGACGCCATAAATGTCCATAAAATGTTCTCTGAGTTCAATCCGCCCCATGGACCTGAAGGTATTTATTGACAATCTGGATACGCTGTCTGGAAATCATGAACATCTGTAAAAATCTTTATGGCCCTCCTTCCAGCAGTATTTTTAGATATTGATGTGTGCACCAAAATAGCCGACCGACCGAAAGTAGGTGCAGATGGAACAGATGAGATACGACATCATGAGTGCACATTTTTGTCACACGCCCACCTTTGGTTTTTTCGAAATTAAAAAAAATGTCTTTAAACAAAAACCTCAGATCACACTGAGGCAGTGGTTAACATCTAATTCCAATATTCTCCTTCAGTTGACAGAAAAATGCTGTTCTCACGAACTTCTAAGACTCAAAACGGCTTCTAATCACCAAGCAGCGCCAAACTGAATACATGTATCATTATTCGTTGAAACAATATCCCTTTGTTATTTTGGAAATGGAAATGTTTCTTCTACTATAAATGTAGCTGCTTTTATTTGTGCACCGCAACCCTGAGCTTTTCTAGATTATCTTTCATCTAATTACAGCCACAGTGTCAACACAACTGCTATCTTGAGTTATAGTCTTTAATCTTTAGTTTAGTATGTATATAAAAGGAGGTTTTATCAGTCAAGTCAAGGTTGTAATATCAGGGTTGTGCTTTTTTTTTTTTTGCAGTCTTGCGTTTTTGGATTGCCACAAAACAATTTCTCTTTGTTCCCTCTCACTTGTGTGTTAAATACTTTAAGCATTGACATAGTCCTCTGTTGTGTTACGAACTGTTTCTTCTAACCAGTGTGTGTTTGCTATTGTTTTCAGTTACACACTGTCTTATAGTTCTGTCCATCCCGGGAGAGGGTTCCCTCACATGTGGCTCTCTCGGAAGTTTATTCCTTCTCTCTTAGTTTTAAGATCAGAGGATGATGGCACAGATGGCAGGTTTGATTAAATGAATATACTAACTAGGGAACAATTTGCTGCTGCATTCTCATTTTCCCTCACTGACTTTCAATGGTTGAACTGTCTTGTTTGGGAGTTCTCTCAGTCCACACGCTCCGGGTGCTTGAATTATTATTTTCTGTCCTCGATACGTTATCATTAAAACAGCTCCAGCACTCTGCAGCATCTGCACTGAGTTCCAAATCACCAAAATAAAGCCAGGTCATCCCGTTCCATCCATTATCTCTATTTTCCTCCTTCCCTTTCTGTGGCAGCCTCGTTATCTGGTCCTGTGTCTCTCATCCAGGTCTGATTCACCCTGATCACCACAACATGAAGTTGATTCCACTGAAATGAGGATGAGACAGAGACAAAATACAAACACCCCCCCCCCCAAAACAAAAAAAAAAAAAACACCAAAAAAACTACCTACACATGATGCTCACCACAGCTGTGCCTCTGCTTGGCTCTGACCGCTGCTGACTCTTCCATTCCACATTGCTGAGCTCATTAAAGGCTCATTTTAGAATTTACACTGATAGTTCAATTCAGTTTGGAGTTATTGGAAACAGTGACAATGACCTAAACGCACCATCTGTCATAACCTGCAAAATCAGGAAGGGAGCCGAGTCAGAGCGACAGATTACGAAGTGCCTCAAGTATGATTGCAATGATTTTTTTTCATCTGCAGAGGGAGGGGCACACAGATGACAAAACCTCTGAAAATGCAGCTCCATATCAAGAGTAGAAATACAGCTGTAAGTAATAGATTAAAAGCTACATGATATAAGTTGGGTTTTGAGTGTACTACTGTACCTTTTTAAGAGGATCGTCAATGGAGGAGACATTCCTGCTCAGGAAGAATCTGCCATAGACGCTATGTAAACACATAAGAGTTGTTTGGGCCAGGCTCTGCAAGTTGGCTCATCATGTGGTGCACTCATCGTGTCCAGGCTGACCTTTGACCTGACCCACAGTCGGGGTAGGGACAGTTGACAAGAGACAGGCTGTCTGAGCTCCAACCAGGCAGAGGATGTGGGGACAGCTGATCACACACACACACACACACACAAATATTCCACATAGACCGCTCTGCTGAGTTTGTTACAGATGCAGAAGATACACATGTCATTTTAATTATTGATTCCCCATAATATAGTTGATTATTTAAAATGTAACCACAGATATTATTGTTATTATACTATTATAGTTGTCAATTAACACCTCCACTCAATTTAAAGACAGTTATGGATCTGTAACCATATACATCAATGCCAAGAGGGACCTTTAAAATAAATTACTGGACTAATGAGGAAAGCTAGACTTTTCAGAGTATTCGTAAATTACATTTACGCATTAGCAGCGTGCGTGTTTGCAGCTCAGACATGGATATGTGTGTGTGTGTGTGTCAGCTTGACCTGAGCACTGACATCACATAAATGAGCAGTCTAAAAATGGAACCTCATTAGCAGGCTGTTATAATAGCGGCAGGGCTGGGGGCCTGCAATTCTGCCAGTGATGCAAGTGTTGCATCACTGGCAGAATTTGGCTCTTTCGCACAAAGTCCAAGTTCTGGGGACTTTTGTGATAATTGTATACTGATCCTAGAAATAACAGTTTCGCCTTTCATTAGCTCAGAGCTCCATATTCACGTCCTCCCGTCATCCGGCTCTGTCTGCTCCACATTTGTGGCTTCTCAGTCTCCTCCTTTTCCTTATGGAGGATTTGAGCCCAGTTGTCTGACATCCACTTTTAAGTGAAAGCTGTGTGCGGCTCTTTGAAGTCACGGCTCTCATGTTAAGAGGCTTTTTCCATATTCATCACCCCTATGAGTGGGCCGCACTCAGGGTCCTCCGCAGCGTCCTGGATCTGTCTCTTTTGTGCAGAATGTAAAATGACAAGAACCTGAGGACAAATGAGGTAAATGTTATGTAATAGGTTGATAAATCCTAATTTATAGGTGGAGGACATTATACAGTGGGTTGCTCTTGTCTCTCTCTCTGTCCTCAGCCTGTTTGCTCCCTGTTTAAATTTTGTCTTACGACTTGCTTGATTCTCTCATCATCTGACCCAACTGAGGCTATTTCGAGCTTGTCCTGCCTCCTGCTCTTATTTCAGAGTTTTTACCTCCATGTTTGTCCTCTGCACTCGTCTCCTAATTTCAAGTTTACCAGCATCCTCTGTCCTCTGACCTCCGTCTGCCTGTCCGTCTCTCTGGTGAATGAGGAGTCTGTTTTTTAAATTGCGAATGGGACTCTGCAGCCTGCGCGGTGATGTTACAAAACACTGCAGCGCTTGTTATTCATAGTGCTGCCCTACTTTCATCAGTACCTATCTTTGCAACCCAACACACCTACACTCCACTGATTGATTCACGAGGCCTTTCATTTATGAAATTTCCAGAATGAGTGACTCATAAATCTTCTGCAGGTTTGCCAAGACAAGAGATTAGAGACAGCACACACTTTCTAACCACTTCTTTTGGATAGTTTATCCCAAACTTTATTTCTGATGCTGACTTTGAAGTCTTTTTGTCCTTGAGAACATTTTTCACACTCGGTAGACTGGGACTGATGGATGAGTGCAGACACTTAAAAATCACGCTCATTCTTTCATATTATAATCACCACAATAAGCTGATTTCTGTCTGCGTAGTGAGTATTACTCTGTCATTCATCAATTTGCTTTGTTTTCCGTCATGAAGATAAAAATACACATCAAATAACCGTAATGGATTTCCCACCCCCCACCGCCATCCTGTGACGTGGGCAGCTACACATCCAGCTGTGTGCACGTCAGCAAACACACTCATTCGAATGTGCACTTTTGTTTGTGCATCATTTGCGATCATAACGCTTCGCCGCCACTGCCGGAGTTGGAGATTATGCTAAACCGAACGTGCGCTTTAATCTGGATGAGTTTCCGTCAGTCGCTATCTCGTTTTTGAGGCTCTGGTGGGAAATGGAGCTCCGTGGTGACCTAGATGGTTTAGACAAGGCTTACAGTTGTGGCAACGGCGGGCACGGATACAAACAATGGGCGTGGGGCCAGATATGCCTGTGGGACAATGTAAAAGTTAACTTACAAACTAACAAAAAGGACCACCACCACCCCAGGATTTTACCTAGGGAAAAGATAAGGGAATGGATTAAAGAGAAGAGAAAATTTTAGTCCAGAGGCACACAAGTTCACTCATACTGGGAGGAGGCCAGAGACATGGTTCCATTTGATACAAAAGTTTATTGTATAACAGCTAAAATATTATGGTTAATAAAAAACATCCACCATACAAGATGCCACAATTGAAATTAAACAAACGCTGCCAGGGCTGGAACCTACCAGATCACGGGGAAGTGAGGGAGAAGAGCGACGTTTGCACCTGGGGAGAGCACCACAAGTCACCCGTGGCAGCCACACTCACACAGGGCATGCAGGATAACGCAAAAAGAAGAAAGGGGGGTGACTGTGTGGACTACACCCAGGGAGGGACGCCGTCACCAGTGAGGCCCCAGCACCTGGATAAAATGATCCACAAGATCATTAAGTCACAAAAAAACAACAACTAAGAACAAACAATGAAACCAAATCTTAAATCCAAACTACCAAACAAATTAAACACAAATCGAAATAAACCAGAGGATACAGCATTATACAAAGCAAACAAAATAAATCAGGGACTGAAGCAAAACAAACTCAAGAGTCGTCATATAGCCGTGCTAACATGGAAGCAGCTCTATTGAAACAACCGTGTAAACGCAGCAGTGGTTCCGTCTCAGAACCGGGAGGAGGGGGATGTGGGGCCGAACACGGGCACGGTACAGCCACGTCTGCCCGGAGCCTACAATGACAAACACACCCAGCGGGACTGTGCACAACACAATGGTTAGCATCAGTAGATGTCTCACGATGCTAAAAGGGTGAGGAGAACAGAAGCTCTCTACCTGCCGCTGGACCGGGGAGCGGAAGCCCGCACAAAGTAGCGGCTAAAGTGAGCGTGTGTTTGAGAGAAGTGACGGCGGGGTGAGCGCCTACCTGTGGCCCCGCACACGGAGCATGCGCCGAAAGCCAAAGAGAGGGAGCCCCACGCCCTCGCCCGCTTATATACCGGCGCAGTAATTAACCAAACAGCTGCCAGCCGATGTAATCAAAGGGCGAACCGGAAGTAGAAGCGTGCGCCGGAAGTTGGCGTCACCATGGCAATGAAGATAAACAAAACACCACGCCCATGCTGCTGCACAGTTATGGCTTTAGTTGTGAATGAAGGAACTTTCCCAGTCTGTAGCTCATTTTACTGGTTCATTCTGACACCTCACGAATGCACACAACATGAATTACGTTTATGACCATAGCTCTGACACATGACAACAGCCTACTCTTAAAATACAATGACGCCGGCAGACATTTTCACCAAGTAAATTCACTAAAATATGTCTTTCAAGCAATTTAAGTGGATACAAATGATGAATGGAGGTCCACACCCGCCTCAACACAACACAGATTGCAGACAGTAAACATGGAATGCAGCATGTGACAAGTCGCGAAGATAAAATTAAAATGCCGTCCCCCAGAATAAACACTTTTTACTGGAACTCTTTCTACCATTCACCTCATGAGCCTCCTCCTCAGGGGGCGGACATGCTGAGCTATCCACCATATCAAAATAAAACCCTGCTTCTCTTCCACGTGTCTCATTCCTCCACAGACCATGAGTGGTGTCATTCTGGTAGCCACGTTCTTTAGTCACGCTCACTTCCAGTACAGGCCAGGAAATAGGTTAATATTGAGTAAAAACTTGCCTCATGGCATTTTGCCTTTCATTCTCAAAATTGTTTTGAATATACGCCTATGGCCATAGGTCAGGCTGTGGCTTGAAGCATGCGTCATCACTGAACTGATCCAGGCAACAAGCATGTGTTTAGCATAATTATTGAATTATTATGTGTGCGTGTCTGTTCCTCCTGGGGAACAAACTCAGTTCTTTTTATGATTCTTAAGGTCAGGTACAGCGTTCAATGTGCCGATGAATGATCTGTTTACACTCTACCCGTCTGCCCACATGTTATTTGTAGGTGGAAGTTGACTCAAGTGGCACAATCAGACCTTTCCTGTTACAACAGCAGCTCGACCAGAAAAAAACCCTCCACTGAGCCACTCAGAGCACACACGAGTGGCGCTGTCAGGAAAAGGCTAATAAGTTCCATTTGTGCTGGATGATTGCTGGGTGTTTGGACCTGGTGTTCATTAGCTGTTCATTCCTGACACTTCTGATCACGCCTTTTGTTCAGTTTGGTTTAGTCTGATCTTTTGAAAACATGACCAAAAAAACAAAAAACAAAAATATATATAACAGAAAAGTGTTTGGAAACACATGTTGTTTATAAAGCAAACATAAAGGTTTTTTGTACATGAGCAGGACTGTGCGAGACCCACTGTTGAGTAGGTTTGTACATATTTGAAAACATAACAACTTCACAACAATTAAAAAGAAGTTTTAATTATATTAAAACCAGTAATGCGTTGCCACAAGTGTTACATAAAACAGCATTTTAAGACAATTTTAAGCTTGTGCAGGGAGCTGAGAGGGGAAGTGGCCTTCCCGCTCGGACCTGCGCTATAATTTCATTAGATATTTTTAGTCCCAGACGGTTCAGCAAAAATATGTTTTTATCATTCTTCCCGTGCTGTGGAGGAGACAGAGAATTGCCAGTGACAATATTGTTGGAGGATATTGGTATTTTGAAGCTTGAACTGGAAACTGAATTAGATTCAAAGTAAATGGTTGCGTAACTGAAATTAATATGTGGGCAGTAAAGCTGCACAAACTAAAGAGCTTTGACTGTGTGTACTTAAGGAAAGTGATAAGTACATTATATTTGAAGTCAGTCTCAGACACCAGACATTATTATTTTTGATGTGTGGTCTACGTTTCATCACAAAGGTTTTCTTCTTATTTTTCAAAATGCTATTTCTTTATTAAAGTTTTCCTAAACTCTCTCAGTCTTGAATAATACTGGATAAGATAAATGCATCCAAACTATTTGATTCTTTCCCTTTTAATAAATCTATATAAATTAAAATTAAAAATTGAACTTAAAAAGAGAAAAATGATTATGCCTCTATGTGTTTTTATTAAAGCCACATCTTAGTTTAAGTTACATCAAGGCCTGTGGGGAGTAGAATTAAGGATTATGTTGCCAGTCCCTGGTTCCTGTTTTCTAATTTTACATAAGAAAAAAAAGGAGATGAGGAGTTTCCTGACTGCATCCTGAGGGATCAAGCACCGGTTGCTAAGAGACTAATGGAAAATCAGGGGCTAAAGGAATGGCTGGAGTGAGTCACTCATCAGGGAAAAGTAAGTGAATGCGTGTCAGCGAGCGAAAAGGAGAAATAACATAAAATTATCCATCACTAAAGGAAAAAACTGTAAAAATAGAACTCCCTTTGGTTTGTCATTTCACGCTTACATCAGTTTTCTGGTTTGTGCACATGCATCTTTAATCTTTACTGGACTGATGCTCAGTAACCGCTCCTCCTTCAGCGGCGGCTTCTCACCAACCCGTCCTATTGATCAGCTGGAGGAAGTCAAAATCAAACATGACTCCTTCCTGTCTGCAGTTCAACGCACTGAAACATGACAATCTGTCAGTGGATAACATCAACAGTTATCATTATAGTTATTATTAGAGTTATACGTCCTCAGTTATTTTAATGAGTTCTATAGAGACAACTTTTCTGTGCAGGGCATCTTTGGTAAAGTCTCACAGGAAAATGCAGCACAGTTTAGCTGCAGATATTACTCATGACATGATTCCTCATTAATGAGTCATGCTGAAGCTTCTAAAATGAAGCTGGACTCAAGCAGGGATTTTTTTTTATGGACACAAACAAACACACGAGACGCTCACTACTAATGCTTTGAAAAGATGAAAAGAGTTAGATAAGGTTAGCGTTAAGCCTGGCAAGCTTGAAACAGGTCTGTCCAAAGACACTTAAAGAAAGAGAGAATCTCCGAAGAAAACAGGGTTCTCATTTCCTTAAATTACAGATGCAAACAATGAAATCAAAGGTTGGGGAGAGTTAATGTCGGAACTTGTCCTAGTCTGGTGCAGAGACTTCCTGGAGTCCCATCTGGCTTGACCTCAAATCAGTTGCAGGCCTATAGACGGTTACTGTAGTCATAGCTGAGACAATAAAAACAACTTGAAATGAAATCCAGCTGCGTACGAGGACACTGTAAAGCCTTCATTGTTACTTACGTCACCGCCTTATGAAAACCAATTTCGGCTTCAGTGTATCTGACGTGTTTATGTACAGCTCATAATTTGTTTACAACCTCCACTGAACTTCTACATGATTCCATCTGGTTGCATGGATAAAACTGAACTGACGTTACTGCTGTGATTCTTCTTAAAATGAGTTAATCTCCCCAGGATTGCTCATTCACTCTGTTCAAGTGGAAAAATGATCACTTCCTCTTATCTGTGTCGTAGATTTTCCATTTTTCACAATTTCATTCGTCACTTCACTTTCGAACACAGGTTTTTTTTTCTGTCAATTCAGAGGCAGGCAGAGCACGCTGACATTAACCGTGGGGGTGTTAGGTAACACATGGGCGAGGGTGGGGGTGGGGAGTGTTCCTGTTATGTTATGCAGCTTGCTCAAACGCATCAGTGCAACATGGGTTTATGCCTCTGCTGCTCTAAAGAGAAGTGAGCGCAGGACACGTGGAGATGCCGCAGATCCACCTGCGATTTTTCAAACCACCGCTTAAGTATGTGGGAGACTCTGTCTGAGGCAGGAATAGATCCAAAGGAAGTGAAAGCAGGCGCAGAGTGGAAAAAGCTCATTTGTCATCACCGCGGTTTTTACAAGGCTTCTGTGGCCGATTCAAACCCAGTTACCCTGCCATTGTCTAACCACTGACCGAATAATCTATTTAAACTCCTCTTTTTTTTTTTTTTTCCTTAACAAGGAAGGCGAGAACCACCTCAAAGACTAGGGGAATGTTTGAGGACCAAAACTGTATCATAGTATTTTCCAAAATCATCACCAGTCTCGTCTAAGCACACGTGTTTGCAGCGGTGACGTCACCTCAGCGAGAGCAGCGTATAGATTTCTGCCCCAAAGGAACACCAATCAATCAAGGGTACACAAAGGGACTGGAAAATAAACAAATCTGATAAGCTTTACCCCAATCATGAGCTGGAATGAATTCTGAATGAATTCCAGGATTAGTATACAAATGAAAGTCACTGTGCACATATGGCTGCAGGCCTCACTGCTTATGATGTTGTTATTCAGTGTCCATCTGAAAACACTCAACACTCGACGTCCTGTGACCAAGGCAAGGAAAAAATATCCCCCGCTGGAGCTCAAGTCCTCAGAGTCAGTGGCTCTCCAGGTTTCTGCTCATGTATTAATTCCATTGTAGGATATATTTCAAAATGGATGACCTGACGAAACCCCAAAATGAAGTCTCAATCACCACCACAAGGGGCCTTGCTGCAGTTCAGGACAAAACTACTGCATCCTCCATGTCCACGGCTGAGACATGGACATGGACATTTTTATCAGAACTGAACCCAAGCAGAGGTGCTCACAACCAGCATATTTAAGATTAATTTCTGGACAGTGGGACGAAGTGGAGATGCGTCGACCATCTTTAATACGCAACAGAAAAAGTGGCGTTACTGTCTATTCATTTTTAGACATCCTGCATCATGTGAACCGCCATAATGAGGAACAGTGTCGCAGTGATAAACCCGTCGCTGGGCAGGAAAACCCTGAAGAAACACAGCTCTGTCTCCTCATCTCAAAGTGCCTCATCTTTCCTCAGGTGGGGAGGGGCGCCGCAGCTCACATGGAGCAAATAATAGCTTTTCCTCCGCTCTTTGATTACCTCAATCTAACCACTGTGGTTAAACGATTAGTTAAGGTGGATTATTTCTGTTGCTGTGGAGTCTGAAATAGCACCGAAGACGATTCTTCGAGAGGGGGCTGAGGTTTTTCATTATCAGATGAGTCTTGTTTGTGACTCAGTTAGCAATCACCCCATAGCACTAAGGCTTGTTTGTGCCATTTTTTTCTAAATTACAAGAGGCACATGTTTTAAGTTTTTGGATTAAAGGGTTTCACTGTTTCCACTCCACTCGATTACTGTTGTACAAGACTTTTAATTGTGTACATGTGGAAAAAAACAGGTTCAGTTTCCTGTTTTGAATTAAAACTCATTCAGAAGTTTTCCTGTCAATAACCTATACACAATTCCAATTGCTTTCATTTAAATTTAAATTTAAACCCCCAGGGACAAAAAACACTCAACATCAGCAACGGTCGTCGATTAATTATGTCAAGAGAAAGAATTGAACCGACTGTCATTTAAATGATATCATCTTTGCATAATACATACATACACTGCAGTCATTGTTCAGCTTCGAAATTGCCTGTGGTGGATTTGAGCATGAATGGTTAATTGACTCTGTATGTCAGCCTTGTGATATGTTGGCACCCTCAAAGAAAAAGTTTATAATTAATCCATTGTTCGGGTAAAATTATTTGATGCTGTGATATTCATATCTAATCCTGACCAAACCCAGAATTCAGCCTCTCGCTCTTTTTACACTGACCCCTCATTTCCTGGTTTACTTTTTAACAACAATTACACAAATCCTGTTCATCCAACAGCCTGCCGGTGTTCGGCACTGACCGTGCCCAGCTGTTGATGCGTCAGCCTCTGATCTTGTGTGACAGCACCGCTCCTCAATCAGCCCTCCCGCCCACCACTCTGACTGAGACCAGCAGGAGCCAGGGGAGGAAACGAGTCATTCATGTGTCAGACACTAACCTGCCTCAACTAATTCATCACGGCTCCCACTGGGCGTTGACGTGTCCCGTGTTTGGAGGATTGCTTCTGTGAGTTTGTTTTGGCGTCGACTTTCAACACCTGCACAGTCAGAATTAACTAAATGTATCTCCGAGACGTGCCCGAGAGCTGCTACTGTTTTTTCATCGCAGTGTTACACACACACCTGCACACACAGGGCACAAGTTAAATATCTTCTCAACAGATCCTTCTAGGAAAGATTCTTCGAAGAAAAATAGGAACTCCTTTACCATAAACAGCAATTCAGCAGATCTACAAGGATTTAATGATGAAAAAATATCATCTAATGATTCACATTCATGACTGAACTTCACAATTACTCAAGTGAGGGGAGGAAGATGAAGAGTTACAGTACCCAAGCTCTCTGACCTTATAAGTCCATGGGGCTTATTTATTCCCTTCCACTTCCCCCTTCTCACAGCTTCTCCTTTTACTTTTTTTAACTGTTTTAATTAACAAGATTTCCCATTACCAGGAACTTCCCCAGCAATCATGGTTCCCCAATTCGTAATTTACGACTCTTTAGCCAGGCAAACACCAGGGAGAATGAATCATTTCAGTATCCGCCCAGTAGTCCACTTATGTAACCACATTTTAATTCAATATATCCTGTCTGGTGAATTGAAATGTCAGGAATTTCATCTCGATCCAAGAATTATCTGATGAGAGAGCTGCAAAAATGTCGAAAAACACCTCTTGGAATGTTAAAAAAACAAGTGAAATATATTGTAATGGGTTCTCTTCTGACCCATATCTCTTAATCCATCCCGTAGCCTTTGTGTAATCCGACCATCAGGCGGACAAAAACATAGCTTAAGCAGCGGCCATGATCACCTGACAGTATTTTGATTTTCCCGTCATTCTCACATGCTCTCAGCAGCTCAGTGTTTTTTCAGCGGCAGGCAGCTGTTGTCAGTGAAAGGCTAAAATAACTTGACGGTAAAATAAACCTGTCAGCACCAAACAGCAGACGAACAAATGTAACAACTGCTGGTCGAGCACGGACCTGAAAACAGGAGTGAGTACTGAGCCTAAAAACCAGAAACCCAATGATGACGGTAAATGTTAGGATGGTCTATCTATGGATACGAAAACTGTCTCCGAACAATTATTAATCTCACCATATCAAATTAAGAGTTGAGACATTTACAATGGAATAAGAACTGCCGTATTTATTACAGCCACTAACACAGTGCAGTACTGGTCTCCCTGTCCAGTCTCTCCTGTCTCCTACTTTAACTTGTGCAGTCTTGGCTGAGACACTCATCCTCGGGCAGATCCAGTTTGCAGATGTATGACTCACTGCCAACATGGAAACTGCTGCAAAGCCCTGATTCAGTCCCATCAGTCACCACATTCTTAGTGATGGAAGATAAATTCTCAGTAAAAAAGAGTTTGCACTGAGCCCCGCTGCCCAAATATTCCCCGTTCTGAACAGGAGGTTTTTGCATTAGGGGGTTAGATCTTTTTATAAATCTATCTCAGATGTATTTTATGTAATAGTTTCATCACAGGCTTCTGCATATTGAATTAATAATCATTTCATTTCCATGTGTCTGGCTCAAAGATGTGGCTATTTTGGAAATGCTGTATTTTTTTCATCTGCAGCTTATTACTGTAATTGAAAACAAAATGTGTCACAGAACTGGTTCCTTCCCCTGCATCTTTTTTTTTTCCTTGTTTCCCAGTGCACTGTGTTATTCTGCTAAGCCGTAGCAGGATATAACTCCACGCAGGTTATAAAACCGAAAACCTCTTCATCACGCAGCACTGTGCTTCGTCTTCTCGCAGCCTATAAAGACGACAGGTGGAGGAATGGAAACAAGAAAAGCAGAGACTCTCTGGTTAGTGTTAACTTGTTGCATAACCAAACGACTGTGACAGAGAAATGGAAAATGGATAAATCATTGAGCTGTGGCAAACACCTGCTGATGCAGCTCAGGACACCTAATCCATGTGTAAACCTTGTATTGATCATGGGCGGTTTTGTGTGTGTGTGTGTGTGTGTGTGCCTCAGGAAATGCACTTTGTTGATGTTTGTGTGTGTGTGCGCGACCACATTGATTTTTTTTAATGCTTTTCATCTCCTATGCTGTGCCTCTAAATGATGAATTGCCAACACAAAATGGGTGAAATTACACTTTTGCAACATCCCCAGTTCCCTTATGATAATCTTTGTTTCAAAACAAAGAATGGACAGAAGAAAGAAAATCCAACCAGCACCAATACAGAGAACAGAAGAAGACACATGACAGGTCCATATATATCTGGATTATCTGAGAAACTGAGGAGAATATTCAACAAACACGACATCCCGGTCCATTTCAAACCAGGAAACACCCTCAGACAGAGACTGGTTCACCCCAAAGACAAAACTCCAAAAGAAAAACTCAACAATGTGGTTTATGCAGTGCAGTGCAGTGAAGAATGCCCGGATCTGTACATTGGAGAAACCACACAACCACTCCACAAACGCACGTACCAACACAGAAGACATGCAACAACAGGACCGCAGTCAGCGGTTTGCATCCTGGACAAGGAGGATAGGTGGTTTGAGAGAGGAGTAAAGGAGGCCATCTACACTCACTTGGAAAGGCCAACACTGAACAGAGGAGGAGGACTGCGTCACCGTCTGTCTACTACATACCACTCTGCCTTGAGATCTCATCCCAGGAGGTTCAGCTGCTCATCTACGCCACAGCAGCTAACATCCTCTGGACCATGTGAGCAGGAGGATCCATTCACCCCCAGTCTTTCACACATTGGCACATGCTAATGAGTCATAATGTCATAATGAGGGGAATGGCCCATACTCACAGCTCCACCCACATCCAGAGATATATCCCCTGGTTTTTTCACAACCAAACCAGAACTGAAGAAGCCCTTCGGATGAAGGACGAAACGTCTTCAACAAAGAAAGAAGTCCAGTTGCCTCGACTAAATGATCACCTGATACGATGATAATCTTATAAAGACATTTTTTATAATACGAAAGAAGAAAATCCCTGTTACATCATCCGTGTGGAAAATGGAGAGGCCTTTGTCTTTGTAGAAGAAAGGACTGGATTTATTTGTTACTGATATGAAAATAGAATAAAGTAATGGAACTGTGCATGGGTTATTTTTTCTTTTTACCAGAACGAGCGTGTGGATCTAACAGCTCTGATCAAAGCGCAGCCCGAGCAAAAAGCTAATGAACAAAAGCAAAAGTCAACAGAGCCGAGAACAAGACCGTGCACAACATCATGGATGTTTTAGAGCTGCTCCGGTCAATATTTATTCACTGACAATAACCAAATTGCACTGTGATTACTGGGATCATCGGATATGTAGGTCCTCATTGTTTTAGCCTCTGTTAGGTTGTTTTGGTTTCATGTATTGCTCATAGTGCAGAGCGGCTGTTTGCAGTGAACAGGCTCTGATAAACACAGAGGAGCATTTAAACACATGGATTTTGTTTTTCTCAGGAGTTGGTGGTTTGCTTAAAATAGACCTTGGCCGGGAACACGACTGCAAATGAGCCCGTGCCTGGATGTGCTCGACAGGCATTTGTTCTCTAACACGTTCACTATGAAGAATATCAGTGCTGTGTCACAGCTCGTTGCCCTGCCGGAAAACAACAATGTTTTTTTTTTTTTCTACATGTGTTTTTACTGGGAGTAGCAGTGATTCTGACACAAGAAGCCATCACAGACAGAAATTGTAGAAACTTGAGACTTGAGACACTGAAGATCCCATCCAGTGATCACAGCACCTACCCACGCCCTCAGCTCTGACTTGAGCGTCCCGCTCTGTTTGTTCCAAGATAATCCACAGCCACATGGCAGCAGCGGAGAGATGAGTAGTTTGACCTTCTCTGACAAGGTTAAGAAGTGCACTGCAGCTCTGACAAAGGCTGGGGCCAATGGTCTGGTGTTTTCTCACATGTATAGCATGTGTCTCTGCTTGTTCCAGGACAAAAGAGATGCAGTGTTTAAAATCTTAGGGCAGAGTTATGAGCACTGTCATTCACATCCCTCATATCCAAGTGAAGTGCTTAAAGATCTGGTCCCGTCCTCCCCTGAGACGTCTTTGCTTGCGTTTCCCCACCCTGTGATGAGATCTACAATAAACTTTATTTGTTTTCTAGCTCAAGCACTGAACTTTATATCTCAATGATCATGCAGTAAATGATCCATGAGCCTGAGTCACATTATTATAGCGTTTTTTTTTTTCAAAAGTAAAGAATTCCCATTGGCTGACTCAGTCGAAGAGGTGTTGACGTCATTGAGGTTGACGTTTCTATTTTTACCAACCAGGAAAATCCTCTCCCGGGAGATAAAACTACACATCAGTTGTTTTTCCGTGCTCGGAACACGGAAGACGGCACACACCGCTCCAAGTTGGCGGTCAAATTAAATGATGTGTGAGCGTCATCGTTTCACAGTCACGGACCGCCATTCCTGCGATGGCGCCTCCCGTTTGCTTTCAGGCTTTCATCCCATCCATTTCGCCATACGACGAGGGAGGTGTGCTTCTGAAATACCTTTTCACATCCCAAGCAAGCTCCTGAGCCAGAATCAGCAAAGTGTGTTTTCTGTTGGAGCGGTGTTTGAAAGAGCAAGAGAATGGAAAAACCATGAAAAATCCCTCTGGACTCCTCGTCAGTGACCTTCATTCCTTTGTGCTGGCTGCTTTACAATATCAGTAAAATAACACGTGAACCGAGTCAAGAATGCAACAACGTACTTGCAGCGGTGACATCATGGGCTTCATTCATTCTTGCTGTTTCACTTCCTCCACTTTGAATGACACACACACACACTTCATCCTTCATGTGAATCAAAGCACAGAATCAATGGTGCAAAGCAGCGGGGGAGGACACCGGCAGCGTCCAGGTCTGCGGCTTCCATCAGCGGCGAACACACACTTTGAACAGGAAAAGAAATGTTCCGAGAAGAAATCGCAAATGCAGATTGCGTCTGAATCCCCTTCTGGCGCAAAACAAACAGCCAGGTCTGAATGTTTTGCTGTTGTATATTCTGGCTGAGCAACAAGCGTTTGCCAAGGATGTTTGGTGTTCAGTGAGGAGAAATTATAAACTACAACAGTAGAACCTTCATTTCAAACTATTGTATTTGCACGCAGCAATAAAGTCACCGTTCTGTCACGACGCAGCACACGCAACACAAACAACGCACATCATCTTTCCCTTTTCAGCAGTTTAAGTCATCGAGCAAGCGGCAAAACAATGAAGTGTGATTCAGCAGTTTACCTGTCAAAGTAAATCCAGGGTTCACGCTGGTGTGATCTCGAGCTTGTGGAGTGAATGTCGTCTCACGTATCTGCAGAGAAAAAGAAAGGTTAAAAGATTGATTTAAAAAAAATTGCTTTTAATCTATAATTAATCTGGAGCTACGACTTTGAGCACAGGTTGTTATGATTCATACAAACTGATTATGTTTGTGTGTCAAATGTGTGAAACTTCCTCTATTCCATGAAATGAACCTGCTTTGTAAATATTAAAATGTCCAGTGGCTCGAGGTGTAATCTGGTGAGGTCAGTAGGTTTTCAGTTGATTACAATCCTATTAGTGAAGTGCATTATTTAAGCTTAGTGTTGGTGCTCTTACAGCATTCATCATTTAAAGTGTTTTCTTGTGGAGCAGCCCACCTGCCGCTTCTCCTCTCCACTCTCCTTGTGGCTGATGTGCATCCACCGGGTTGTTCGCTTCGACGGAAAATTGAGGAAGCTCAATACTTAAATATGAAGGGATAGGCTGAATCAGTGAGCGAAATGTAGGAAAGGAGGTCAGAAAGAAGAGCTTAATGACACGGAACGAAAAGAATCTCTCTTCCAGCAGAAGATCCTCGTTCACCACTCGCTCTCCATCTGAAATGAAATGAGAGGAAAAACACTCGTCACACATCAGATGTTATAAAGTGGGCGTGTGAGTGGAAGCAGTTTTGAGAAAACCCAGCCCACCTAATTCGTCCCTCGTGGTTTTTCTTCTTGACTTTGCTGAGGGTTTGTGCTGTTGATGAGACGCCGTTTCATCATAGAGTGGTGTCAGCTCTATGGCTGAGGATGAACATGTGTCCTCGACCTTCAGAGACAAGTGTCTGCATGAGGCCTGAAAAGAAACTGGGAGGAAGCACTGAATCAATGGATTGGATGTGTTTCTAAGTGCTGGACTGCTGCAGGAAGGAAAACAGTTATGTAATGTAATGAGTGGTTGGATGGTGAGTGCTGAGAAAAGGAGAGCAGGCTGGCACTGCAACAGTTCAGTTGACCCCTAAATTGCACATTAACTACTTCTGCAGCCGTCCAGCTTCGGCACAGTCAAAGATCACCGTGTGACGGGACAGTGAAGCCACACACACACACACTACGGTGTTTGTTGAAAATGTGTGTGTGTGTGAGACATTCAGGTATCCACAGCTGCTTGCTATTAGTCCAGCTCTGTCCGCCCCAATCTCTTAAAGAATTTGGTCATTGTTTCAAGAATGAAGGGAAGCGTTTTCTCTCTCTTTCCTTTTCTTTCTCTTCTCACTCACCAGCACTTGTTCAATCACTTCAGTGTGTTATCAGAAGCGTGAGTCATTGTGATGATTCTAACTTTCACTGATGTCATATGCAGGTGATCTGTGCCGTTCGCCACCGCTTGCTCAACGTCTTTCGGGAATCGAGCCTCAGGAGATGAGCAGCATAATTATCTGAGGATGGGGGATTGCGCTGGTTCACGCCCGAAACACCCAACCAGGACAAGGTAGCAGCACAGGGGGCTGGCACTGGGTCATTTCGCTGATTTAAATAAACAGAATTAGCTGGAATCATTTGTAATAATTTCATAGCTGCTGGTTCTTATTACTATTTGGAAAGGGGCTGTTTCCCCTTGTTTCCAGTCTCCTGTCTGTTAAGCTAAATTTAGATGGCGGCTGGGTGGAGCTGCAGATTCAGTGTAAGACCACTCAACTGGAATTAATCATCCTGATCTCAGTGTATCTTCTAAAACATCGAATTATTCCATTGAACCCCTCCGGTTTCTGTAATTTAAAAAACATCAGCAGGTTTTGTACGAATCTATTTTTAAATGTGGTCTATATATAAAACCGACCTGTTTTGATTCGAGCACTGGGATAAGACAGGCTATTAAATCTTGCTTCCTTCCTCAGTCTGTTGCTCGTTTTAAAGTCCCTGTCTTCCAGCGCCCAATGACGGCATCCGCCAGAGCTACCGAGCGGCGGTGACATGATGGAAAACTGCTCAGGGAGCGCGGGTGCACGCGGGACAGGTAGCGTGTCACGTGCACAAATGCTGCAAAACTTTAGGTCAGCTTGGTGCCGTTACGGGCCCCTCGGGTCCTTCAAACTAAAAATGTGTGCCGCTCTGTGGAAAATATGGAAACTTCCTGTGAACTGACAGATGGCCAGAAAATAAAAATATCCTGAGCTCATGAGGAAATGAGATCAATGCAGAAGAACAAATAGATAAACAGAGACTTCAGTTAATCCTTTTTTATTTATCCACATGTTGTGCTCAACTCCACAGCTGAGCTAAAGCTAGTTCTGGGGGTGGAGGGGTCCTCGGAGCGAGTGGGGACAGCAGGAGAGGCGTGATGTTGAGATTGTAAACCTGCCAACAGTTGAAAGGATCGGCTGATCTGAGAATGAAGGATTAATCGAGGATTAAGCCCCTTGACCGCTGCGCAAATAAACTGATTAATAATACGAGGGACGAGAGAGGAAGTCCCTGAATCCAGCACGAGTTCACTTTACAACTCCTCTGAGATCATGATGGCAAAAACAGATATTTAATTAAATATTAAGATTGTGTCATTTGATAGAGGTCAACATAATAGAATGAATCAGAATTATTCTGATAAATAACAATATTATGTTTTATATACGAGTGAATATGTGAAAAAACAGATCAACCCACATGGAATGAAAGTAAATTACTGAGAGACTAATAAATAATATATAATCTAATAATAAATATAGTTAAATAGTGGCAGTGGCAAGTAGAAATGTCAGACAAAGTAATTTAAGAATTAAAATAAATACATTAATGCCTAAAAACTTAAGACAAAACTTGTTTCCCTCTTGGCCAGCAAGACTCGGATATGTATATTTCTGTAAATAAAGATAATAACACGCCATATCCTGGGGACAAATGTTGCGCTTGACAGGAATGCCAGATAAGAAGCCGTCACACAGGAGGAAACATCGACAGCCATATTAGGAACGGGAGGAGACGAGAGATCTAAGCAGGAAATGTGAGCTGGCGGAATTGGGGCCTTACTAAATTAGAAAAAAAAACAGTGGCAGAAACTGTAGTACGGTTTACACAGATGACAGAGAGGAAGGAAACTCCTACAAAAAGATTTGGTGAAAAAGAATCAAGCGCGAGAGCGGAACCCCCCCACCTCCCTTTGCGTGGCATACAAGAGTGGCGTGGAAAACCTCCTGTGCGGGGCGTGAAGACAAAAATGCGGCTGAAGGCGAGAGAGACAGAGAGGAAACAGGCCTCGAGAAGAAAAAAGAAACTGTGTCTATCAAAACAGATGGCAGCTGGTAAAGGAGATTAGGCGCCGTTACTACTGTCTCCAATACCACTTCAGACTGATCAACCCCCACCAAACACACAAACACACACACACACACACAGACGCTGCACTCACAGACCTCCAACTGTTCCATTTCATCCTATCCCAGCAATCCGGCCGACACTCGACCCCATGTCACACTCTCCTCCTCTGATGCTGCAGAGCACAGGGCTGCAGGACGGGGAGAAGGAGGAATCTGTTTGTAATTTGTGACGCTTGTTTCGAGCCATTTTCTCATTTTCTCATCTTGTGTTTGTTACTCCATCAAACTTCTTGTCAGTGTTGCCAGTTCATCGGAATAAACTTTACGGCGATGATTAACACTGTGAAATTAGAGCCGCGCTTTAATGAACACTTCCTCCTCGAGGAGGACGCTTTTCACCGCTCGCGTCACTCAGGAAAACATTAGGGGAAGTACGCTCGTTTAATTGAGATGAGATGGCTGCAAACTATTTCTGAAGCTTCAGAGCCAAAACAGTAATTAAGTTCAGCTCGAGCGAGAGGAAAGGTTAAAAAACACCCAGCGTCACCTCTGCCGTTCACTTATTAACATCCTCGCTACATCATGTCTTCAATTTCTTGCCCAGGGCAAAGTCCTGGAGTCCTGTCATCACCTCTGGCACAAACCCTGTGAACCACAAAGTGTCACATTTTATACTCGGAGGTGTGGAACAGATTTCAGAAATGAACATGTGCGATTGTTCTGAAACTTTGGAAAGAGCCATAACCAAGATTTATGTTAACCTTAAAGTACGATGTAGAGTTTGTTTTGCTCTATTCCCCACAGATGTAGTCGTTGTTTATTTTCCCTGATTACAGACGCGTGCAGCCCAGCCATCGTGACCGACCGGAGCATGAACCCGGCCTCACAACATTGGACTGGTTTCAAACTAAAGTTGTGAAACGATTGGGTGGCCCCACTCCATGAGCTTTGCAAAGCTGACCACACCACGTGGCTGCAGCTACATATTAAGCGCAAGCGCATGAGACAGAAGCTCATGTCTATCATCTCTGAACAGAACCAGCCAATGTGTCGACCCGACTCAGACCTGCATTTCATTTCAAAGTTTCTGGTTGACCCCCAGCCCGGCCTGTCATGGGATGGGTCCCAACAGGCCGGGCCAGGTTCAAACGACATTTTCGAAATGATGCTCAGGTTTGAGTTGAAAGGTTTGTGTATCCACATCATACGGCTGCAGCTTCAGGTAACTTTTCCAGACACACAAACGAATACACTTCTGCCGAAAGATCCAGAGAGCAACACGTCTTTACTTCATCAGTTGGTTGGTTTATTTATCATTAGCAATGACACCAAATGTACTCTACTGTTTTTCACTTGTTATCATGGGAGATGCATTTTGAATTGTAAACAGTGAAAATGATAAAAATGCATTTCAGAAAACTCCTTATAAGCAGTGTATGACCCGGGCCAGGAGCAGACCGGACCTGCTCTCGCTTGCCTATTGTTGTGTGTTTATCATTTTTTAACAATACACGTCATCTTATAGTTTTGAGTCTCTCATATTTACATAGATACAGCTGGGTCCCTCATTCTTCACCAGCAGAGACCGATCAGTTTCTTGTTTTTTGTTTGTTTTTAATGTGTTATCACATAGTTTTCTTAAAGAATTATATTTACAACCATAACGTCCCCCCTGGCTGCCTGCTGCCGAAGGGGGGGTCGACACATAATTAGAATCACTTGCTTAAAATTCTTTAAACTACTTTATGGTTCTTGAAAGTTTACGTTGTAAGTCAAACTTATAGCTCTAAGGTTTTTGTTTTTTCTTCTCTTCTCTTAACAAATAAAGTTAATACAGAGCTCAAGCAGTTCGTCTTCCCCGTTAAAAAAAAAAAATTCTAAATCTGAAACAAAGAAACCAAAAACAATAATACGATAAAATAAAAAATAAAATATTGCACTTAAAAGTTCAGGACAGCATTGGACCTGTTTGTGGTTAAGAGGAGAGTGAGAGCCTTCAGCCGAGTGCTTTGAGGAGGTGAGGGTGTGTGTTGAAGCATCCAGCCTGTTAATCTAAATAAATAGGCAAACCTTTGTACAACATGAAGCAGTTTTTTGTTTTTGTCCTCGCACTATGACAAGAGCAGCCTCTCGTGCGTTGCTCAGTAGGAGTAGGGAGTGCAGGTCGGAAATCTTAAAACATAAAAAAAAAATAATAATAATAACTGCGAGTGTGTGTAGAAAAACAAGAGCCGGAACCTGTCGTGGCAATGTCCTGAGAACGCTTCCTGGGTTAGTCCATCATGAGCTACAATGTTAAAGGAAATGTTGCTTGGCTGCACAGATTGTCGTTCCTTTTTCTTCTTGAGTCGTCGTTCCTCGTTGTAAACAGTCTTTGGAGACAGGAAGCAAGTCGTCGTCGTCGTCTTTTTATTTTTATGTTCCGTCTCTGGCCTTGAGTGCGATTTTTGAAATTGTGAGAGTGACACACGTCTGTGTTCCTTCACACCCACACCTTCCGTTATTTATACACGTCGAGTTCTTGCTCCCCCAGCCCCCCCCCCCGTCTCTGTCTCTGCTGAGCGCTCACAGTGACTCTCCACAGTCTGTCTGGATGAAGTGAAAGCGGTGTACAGAAGCGTTGAGAGGTCGTGGGGTTTAACGGAGATGACTAGTTTCAGGCATCCTCTTGTCGTTTGTTGTTTGGCGTTTTTCTCTCCGTCGCAGGTCTTCAAGCCCGATGGAAATGAAAACGTGAAGAAAAAGGATCGGAAAAAAGCGTCGTACCAACAGCTACAGAAGCTTCGCGTAGAACACGGAGGAGGGGCGGGAAATAGACTAAGCGACAAAACAGTACCCGACTGTCTTTATGTCTGCAGGGTTTCTTTTTCTTTTTTTTTGAGCAACCCCTCCTTTTCTCCAGTACAACACAAACAAACGTCATTACTCTCTCACAAGACACTGACAAAAACGCAACAGTGATCAGACGAGCGTCCAGCTCTCGCTCTGGCCCTCGCACGTGGGCTTCTATATCATTTTTTTTTTTTCCGGTTAACATCCATTCATCATTCCATCCATTCACGCATCCACCTGGTATCTGTGTAAACTACATTCCTCTGCAGTGCCATAGAGCTTTGCCGCGTCGTGTCACACCACAAAGAAATTCAAATAAAAAAGTGGACAGGATGACACAGAGAAATACAAAGAAAAAAAAAAGGCAAACAGAGAACCTCACATCCCACCCGCCCCTGATGTGTGTTTTTCAAGTCTGCCCCGCTCTTCTCTCGTCATCGTCTCGTCACTGTCGCCTTTTCCCGGCCTCTTATGACGAAGACGAAGTCGAAGTGGAGCTGGGCTTTTTTTGGTTGATTAAGTCCAAGTAGAGTTCTGAGCGGAGGAAGCGGGGATATGAGTCCTTCTCCATCAGCCCGTATATCCGCCTCTGCGCGAGGTCAAAGCAGGAGCGCGTCACATTCTGCAGGTTGTCCTTGGTGTGATCTCTGGTGTACGAATCCAGATTTACCTGGAGACGGAAGAGACGAAAACGGGCAATGAGATTACGCTCTTAAGGCACAACACCTCAGTGAGTTCGGTCCCCTCTGGCTCACCTCTTTACACGACTGGATGGCGATGTATTCTGCAAAGATCTTCTTGGCTTTCGAGGCCATCTTGGACTGGGACTTGATCTTCTTGTACTCCTCGCAGGCCAGCCAGAATTCCAGATTCTCCTCGCTGAACTCGGTGCGCAGGAAAGCTCGGAACGCCGCCAGCCCATCTGAGACAGAGCAGGGGAGAGGAGGAGAATAAACAAGAGGAGTTGACGCGGAGTGCCATGGCAACCTCGCAGCTGAAGCCCTCCTCGGAGTTTCAGCGCCCAAAATAGCTCTGTGACGGCCTTTCGAGTCATGTGGTTGGAATAAAGTGAAAAACACCACGTTTTCTTTGACATACTTTTGAATCTGATCACAGCGCTGACCCAATCCTCCCCCCACCGTCAGGCACGACATGCTCACATCTCTTTATGCACATGTTGTGAATGAACAAAGATGAGACTGTTTCAGTGTGAGGAGGAGGAGGAGGAGGAGGGGGAAAGTCTAATCCTGGAACTTTGGGGCTTTTTAAGTTTCGGTGCGGTTAATGATTTGAGGAAGAAGTCTGCATGCAGGGAAAAGAAAGGCAGGAAGCCGCGTCCACCCACAGCTCCTGTCTGCACCTTTCCGTTCCCATGAATCACCCACGTTGATAAGCGGAGCCAACGCAGAGCAGTCACCCCTTACCTCATTCTGGTGAAGCAGGAGTGAGGCAAGAGGCAGGGAGGAAATTGGAAGAGGGGAGAATAAAGGGGGTCAGCAGAGCCGGATGAGGAACAGATGTAGCGCTGGCTTTTGATCAGCTCTGACTGAGAGTCATGAGCCGAGGAAGATGAATTGTGGAAAACAGAATAGCGGCACACATGCACACGGCCTGGCCCCTTCCGCTCGCTTTCCTTTCTTCTGTGCAACACATGGGCTCCATACATCAACATGAGCACAGGTCCTGGGATTGTCACCCTCCCCCCACCGACGGCAAGCGTGCACTGAGCCATATGGCAAACACGTTGAGGACTTAGGAGCCTGTGTTTTAAGTGTGGAGGAGGATGGGAGGAATGAAAGAATAAGTAACTTACATTTGTGTGCCAGCAGCTTGTCGAGCGAGTCCCCCCATTTCAGTGCCTCCTCTGGGGTGGGCCTGCAGATGAAAGCAGAGCGGTTCTTCAACAAGCCCATCTCAGCCAGGTTTCTCATTGTGTGACCCATCCGCAGAACTTTGCCTATGCTGGGTGGACCAGTGGAATCCTGGGAGTTGAGCTAATTCCTGTGAGCTGCCTCCTCTCCTCTCTAGTGTGTGTGTGCTGCTCTGTCCCTCACACTCGGCTCTGCCTTGGGATTGGTCTCCGCGCTGAGAGCCATGAGTGTGTCTGGTCCTGCACAGTGGCGGAGGAAGCATTTTATATTCCCACTGAAGGTGACTAGGCAGGCGGGAGGGGCGGGGCGTCAGCCGGCCAATGGGCATGTGCCGTTGGGTTTAAAGCCCCCCCCCCCACGTTGTGCATCTGCCCCCTGCTGTCTCTCCTCCTCCGTGCCCTGCTTTAACACACGCCTCCCTCCACAGCTCGTCCTGCGCTCAATCCACATCTGATGGTTTGACACAGACATCT
This sequence comes from Pseudorhombus dupliciocellatus, assembly GCA_016785235.1. Lineage (NCBI taxonomy): Eukaryota > Metazoa > Chordata > Actinopteri > Pleuronectiformes > Paralichthyidae > Pseudorhombus > Pseudorhombus dupliciocellatus. Next base: position 158,118 of record JAFBJW010000030.1, read on the forward strand.
CGCCAATCAACAAAAGCTGCTTCTGCTCTCGTACTCTGGCATCTTGTTGTGTTCATGAGAAAGTCAGACTAAATTCTTGAATCACTTGAAAGAATGAGAATATAGTTTAAGAATGTATGATATTGACATTGACTTCAAAAGAGGCCACATTTCTTGAAGTTAATCATCTAAAATAATAAAATCCCATATAAGAAGATTTGCTCATCTGTAACAAATTTTAACATCTCCCTGATATGACGACATAAAGGCGTAGAATAATGAAAAACACTCCTTATGTGGTATTACACATTAATATCATTTAATTAATCAGATTGATCAAAAATTAAAGAACAATGCCCAACCACCACCACCACCCCTCTGACACCCCTCACACGTCTTTCCATTCACACACCCATCTCTCCTGCTGCCCACTCGTCTGTCTCCCAGCGGCCTCAGGTCCGCCTCAGGCCACCAGTCATGGTGGCGAGACCCGGAAAAAGTCAGTGTCACACCCGCCCACAGCGCACAAGCAGTCAGGAGGTGGCAACTTACTTGACTGACTTCATTGACTTGTCTAACTTGCTGGCTGGGTTGCTTCCTGGGGATTCATTCCTCCTCCGCAGGAAAGCCAGTCGATTCTTCATGTCTTTGGCCCTGAGAGGGGGAGAGGAGGGGAGAGAGGAGAAGAAAGACAAAGGGAAGGGAAAAGAGCAGCGGAGAAAGAGGGCGAAAGATTTACGAGTGCAGGAGAGGGGTGGGGGTGGGGAGGGGGTTGGAGGCAGGACAAGGAGAAAATGGAATCAGGGGAAGACAGGATATGATGGATAGAGGTGGACAAAAAGAGAGAAGGGGAAAGAAAGAGTTGAGTCTCCAAGTCCAAAGTCCACAACAGAAACAATCCGAGACGCTTCATTCGATTCAAACTCTTCAGCTTGATTAATCCAATCTTCATGGAATCACAGCCACAAACTTCAGAAAAAAAGTGAAAACAACTCTGTGTATGTACATTTTAGTCTTCAGATGCGTTGCTATGGTGGTTCAGGAGTTTTTTTCCCCCCCGATTACGCTGATAATGAGCTTCTTTCTCCTTCGCTTTGTGTCAGCGGCTCTCAATCTGTCAATCAAAAATCTCTAACAGTCTTTTCCCGTAGATGCGTCCCTGGCAGGTTCTTCAGCAGGGACTGAGCGAATGTGGCAGGGAAGGAGGAGAGAGACTCAACGCACACTCCTCCGTTTCATCACGCCGTTCTCCATGTGCCTGGAGGGGTTGCTGAGAGGGAGCTGACCCAGGGGCCGAGGCAACAACGCCGAGTGACCTCCCCTCGCTTCCCTCCAGCATCTGAAATCCTCCTGACCGCTCACCTCACCTGTGCTACCTTTCCACAATCATCACAAACACACACACACACACACACACTCACACACATACGTACAGAGCCCTGCTGCACATGCGCCACCTTCAATTTCAGACAGAGGCAGTGCACCAATCCCCGGCCTGGCAGGATACTGCGTGTTCCCATAATCCCACGGTACCTGTCCTGGCTTTTCCCGACCTGGACCACGTGTTGCCTCATTGGGATATGACCTCACTCAACGCCCATTTCCTGAGTCCCTGCTTTTGATTTCCACTGTGGATTGACTGGCCCGCTAATAATGCAGCGCTGCGGCGTGCGCACACCGGCCCTAATCGCTGCAAGCTGTCCCACCGGCAACCCACGGCCCCCCAGGAGAGCATGTGCTCCCCGAAATGAAGAAAAACAGAGCTTCCACTTATAGACACATTCAAGCATGAAGATGGGGGGGGGGAAGAGTGTGACAGCTGATTAGCACACTGTGAGAGATTAGCACAAATACTGTGCATGGAGACAGTGGAAGGGAACTCACACCCACACACTGCACCTGTGCCAACTTGTGTTCACTTCACTGGGGCTTTCATGCCAGTCACAGGTGTTGGGAAACTCCCAGTCTGCAATCTGCATATGAGGCTGAAGGGAAGAGTGACGCGGAGGCCGCACTGAACAGAGGAGACAGTCAGCTGTAGTGGTGTGCACCCCCCCCCCCAGCGTCTGCTGGAAGGGAAAAGGTGCAAACATGCCCGTGCACATGGTTCGACATGAGTGCTCGGAAACTGAAGATGAATAGCTCCTTTAAGATCTGGATGAGTGTGACTTTGATTCGGGCGTGTTTGGGTTTGACTGCTGCAGACTCAGAGAAACGTAAGAGGCGTTCAGACGACGGGTGGCACCGGGAGGATGGTGAGAGGGCACGAAATTTAAATTCCACTCAGCGCATCGACCCCGTCATCGACCCCAAAACCTCCTCGTCTCTTCACCGTCTATCTGAATTGTTTCAGTCTTTTTCAGTTTGGCATGTTATGAACGTCGCTGTAAATGTGTTCTCCTGCTGTGTTCTCACATGGGCTGACTCTGACATTCTCTGAACATTTTACCAGCGGTTTGGCAGGAAAACACCTGGAAAGGCTCCCGAGAGACTGACTCAGGCGTTGGCGCTCACACACACACAATATTCACTTGGTGTAATATTCAAGTCACTTTTTTTTCTTATTTATTATCTGATGTCTTGTGCGACGTGTCCTTGTGTACTGTTGTTTGTCATTCGGTGTTCTGATCTGCAGCTGCTGAAGCACTTTGGCCCAAGACAAATTTCCCAAAGGGATAATAAAGTAAGCCTGATTTAATTTGAGCCCCTCTGGATAATTTAAACTGAAAGTTGCAGAGTTGACTTAAAAAGCTGTGAAAGCTTATTTTCATTTCACAGACAAGGTCAGGTCAGAAATAATAAAAAAAAAAAAAACATGACAAAGACATGGAGAAATCAAAGCACCACTGAGTATCCCAGAGCCTGTGGTAAACAGGAAAACAGTCGAGATCTCGGTTTCATGGAAACATCCCTGAGAATAGCTTGCACTTGGAATCCTGAAGGACATTATTACCCAAATAAAATCTCTCTTGCTGTTAAATAAACTCATAACACCAGAGTTGGATTTATTAGATCAGTCTATTTTTAGGCGGCACTCAAGGCAATTAGGGTCTCGAGCTGTGCACCGGTTCGCTCTGCGTCTGCCTCGCCCCTCGCATGTGAATCAGAAAAGAGCCTGTTTTTTTATAAGGGCTGCAAAATATATTTTTGTTGGCCTGACAAAGGGCACTATAATATTTATTCTGGTTTTATAGAAGCCTGGCCCCGGCGGGAGTGATGTGGCAATGATGTCATAACAACAGGCGCTTCAAGGGGAACAACGTGTTTCTATCCTGCCACCGTGTGGGCGTTAGTGGATACTGCAGGTGGTTTGAGTCAGGACTGGGCACAGCTTGAGCTCACATCAGGCCGGGGTTTATTTCTCCTGCTTATTTTTAGAAACTCAAACAGGGCTTTGGCATTATTCCTGAAAACGAGTACATGTAGCATCCACTCATAAATGGGGGCTGAGGAGTTCAGAGAGGAGACGCTCACACCAACGAGAAGCTACCGTTGACATAACGGAGCAACAAATTCGACATATTTCAGGATCATCATGGAAAACGGGCTCGTGCTTGGGTCTATTTTCAGAGCTACTGTCACTGTTCTTTGCACCTCTGCTCTTTATGTGCTAATGTCTCCTCTCACAGTCTCACTTTAACTGCCTCTATATTTAAAGTTGCCACTTTTCCACTCCAGCTGCTAATAGCTCCCCTGCACTAATGCAATTAGCTCTGTATCACACCTCATCTGATTTATCACATACAGTGATCTCTGTTCTCTGCAGAAACTGGTAAAAGTCTGACACATGGTCCGCTTCAGGTTACCAAATGAATAGGTAGCTGCTTCATGAGCAAACCATACACATACACACACACACATTTGACTGTCTGCTTGTGTCTGTACAAGAGGCCGCCTCATGTGCTTGAGTGAAGCAGCGAGAGGTCTTTAGCTCCACAATTATCCGCAGGTTTCCGTCCTCTCTATTCCCTCTTTGCTTGGTTCACATTAGGAGCGCTAATAGCACCCTGCAGGATATTCCTGGTGTTCGGAAAAGTAGGGCGCACTCTCAGGGAAAGGCTCCGGGAGCAGATGAGGAGGGGAAGCTGCAGACAGACTCTACTGCAGATAAATCCTCTGTCCCATTTGTTTCTGTATACAAAGGTGTCATGTGTTGATAAAAGGCAAAATAATACAGTTATAAGACTGAGATCAAGCAATAGAAGTATTGATGGAAGTTCAAAGTTTGGAGCGTCCACTACGAAGAACTATGAAAGATGCCGAACACGGATTTTCCACCCTTAGAATGAACTTAATAAACCTGGAGCTTCAGCCAGTCATTAGCAGAGACAATACACACACGTGTCTGGAGCATTGAGACGAGCATGTTCTACGCAGGAGGCAGGACGTGTTGGGGGGTCTTCAGTCTGCTGCTTCTTGGAAACATCATCAACACGCTGAAAATGCTCCTCCCCTATTCTCACATGGGCTCACTAAAACATTTTCAAAACATTTCACTCGCAGGAAAAGCTCTGGAAAATATTCAGAGCAACTGACTCCCAACGTTTTGCATTCTCCCACACCAGCAGGCCAGGACTTTTCAGGAAACAGCCTTGAAGCAGTTCTGGTGTAACGTCCTCAGAGGACTAACCTGCAAACTCTAATTTACTGAGACATCTTTCCAGTAAAGGTCTCATGAATAAACACTGCAGGGCTGCAGCATTGAGCACAGAGGAGGAATTGAACTTGAGTTAAGGGATGTTTTCATCCCCTCTGCCACTTTCTGTATACAGAGAGCTGTTTGCCCGTCAAGTCACTGCAGGACACAACACTGTGTTTGTGCATGTGGGCCCTGTGCGAGTGTGACAGGTCAAGGGTTGGGTCAGTGTGCTTCCAGCACTGAAAATAGCGTTGTGGGCTAAGCTGTGATTGTTTGTCCTTTCACAGCCAGAGACGTGATGAGGAGGGAGAGGCATGCCTGTCTCTGCAGATCTAAAAATGACAAGCGACTATTCCTCGAAGAACAGAGAAAAAGGGAATTGTCCTCAATTGTCTCCGTAAATTTAACACTGTCACATTCACAGTCTCCCTCAATCGAGGCCGAAAAAAGAGCTCTATTTCCGACAGAACTCACCTTCCTACAAAAACCACATGAGCAATGCTATTCCTGAAATCCAGGCTGCGTATATTAAGAAAAAGGGGCAGCCTCAAGTTAGAAATGAACGCTTCTCCCACTAAAATAGTCGGAGCGCTGCAGCCTCACGGGGGGGGGGGGGGGTTCTTTTCCCTTACTGCGACTGTCAAATGAGATCCACGCAGAGGTCAGATCAGTTTCCTAACAGCTCCAGAACCACTTCTCCTGTGGGACGCCCATCAGGCCCCCACACCACTCACTCTCTCATCACGGGAATCAGAGCACGCGCATTGACCACGGCCTCGCTCTTACCTTTCCAGGTACCTCTCTGAGAAGTCAACCATAGCGTGAAACATGGGTGCCAGCCTGTGCGCGGGATCACTTGGCGCGTGGGAAGAATTGACAGCATGTAAGCGAGCGTCAAGAGTCCCGGTGCTCAAGGCCCAAAGGGTTTGTTTAATAATCACATTCCTCTAACCCCTGAGAGGCTCTGGTGAAGCGTTATATAGTCCTGAGGGGTCTGGGGGGGGGGGGGGGGGGGGGGCCCCCCGGGGGGGGGGGGGGGGGGGGGGCGGACCCTGAACTCACCCAATCACCACACGGTTTTTGGAGAGGGTAGATTCCTTCCACTGGGGCATGGGCAGTTTTTTATTGTATGGGGAAGTAAATTGAGATACGTTTTGGCTTCTGTTTTAAGACAGAGAAGACCTGTCTCTTAAATTTCTTTATTTCAGTTTGTCAGACTCAAATCGGAGCTCCACAGTCTGGAAGACAAAAATTCTAAAACTCTCAACTCCGCTCCCTTTGACTTGTGCTCTTTTAAATACTATGTCTTTGGGGCATTGTCATGATTTAAGCATTATGTCATCACCTCAGCCAGAAAAATGCCAAAGCCCGATTTATGTGGGGAATAAAACTGAAGGGGAGCTCTGTGTGTTTGTGTGACAGTGTTACTGCACATCTTAAAAAAGAAAAAGGATTTGACGACTCCAGCGGGAGCCGTGCAGCGTTTGATAAACAGCCATAAACAACGTCGCTGTAGCACCAGCTGGCCCTGAAAGCTGTACGTTTGAATATTGAGATGAGACACGAGAGAGTTTGGTCACAAGCCCTCCGCAGGGCTCAGGCTGACATCAGCCACTGTACCAACACTGTCTGATTCACTGGACGTAGACTGTGGTTTTTAGGGATGCCACTGGCTGAACGTGGCACACGGGCCTGCCTGCTCGTCCACTTCCTGCCTGTTTTCAAAAGCCTCCGTGCTGCAGAAAGCAACTCCAACAGATCACAGGCTCCCAGCTCAAACACGCTGGGGAGCTCTGATGCACATCTGGATGTCGCCATCGGCCAGTGTATTTATCCTGTTAAACCAGGATGTGTCATGAAACTCTAAACTGTCTGTATCACGTCAGAGGAACCAAAACTCCTAAACAGCACAGGTAGCAGGACACACATTAACCTCTGGCATTGACATCTGGACTTCTGTTTTCTCTGTCACTCATTAAGAGGCATCATTAGTTTGACAGATTGCTCCCAGTCTTTTAAACCCACATGCAAACTGTTTATTCCTAATCTTTGCACTTAGGAGACTGAATAATCTGTAACCTGGACCACTGAGAACATTCACCTTGGACAACGCTAACAGCAGAGAACTAAGCATTACATAAACCTTGGCAACGAGGAAGGTTTTGGAAACACAATCTTGTGAGTATGTGGGACTGAGACGTATTAAATTTGGATCTAAAATGAATAAATCAAAAAGGAAAACATTTGCCTCAGCGTGGCGTCGTCCTCAGTGCCTTCGATGTATTTATGGAAAAGCTCACGTTGCTTCACATATGACTCTGGTGCCTCGGGTTTATTGCTTTATTGCCACTTTGGGGGAGCGTGGTCGTGCTGGGTCTCATTGCTTGAGGAAGCAGAACACCTGGACTGAGTAAAAACAAAAGGAGGTAATGGAGGGAGGGAGCGGGCACAGTTGATGTGGACAATCCCAGGAAAGCAGCTGTGCTGGATCCAGAAAACAAGGACGGACTCAGGGAAGAGCAGAAATAAGTAAAGGAATGCCGAGGATGTCAAGGAGCAGACTGTGCTGTGCTGGTGATGCAAGAGTGAGGATGAAACAATGAAATCACTGTGGAGAAAGAGGAGACTTGTAACGTTCTTTCACATGTAAGTTCCAATCCCTGTTTTGGTGTTAAAGTCCAATACATTTCATCCTTGTTTTATGGCTATTGATCATTGTGTGTTGACTTTTTTCTTAATTCTAACCCGATTCTTGGGGACAAATTGGTGATTTGTATTTGAAAAATCATAATAAAATACTAAAAATCTACTGCTACTTCTGCACAGCACGCACCAGAATCCACGGGGGTCAAAGGTCAGGTCTTTAAATGTGAAAGGCTACATCTCACGTTGACTCCAACACACAGATACACATCTACATGCTCCATTTGCTCTTTCTATACGTTACAGATCAGTGCCGCACATCTGGAGGGAATCATTTAATTTCCTTCGAGATATAAAGCATGGCCGGCGATTTCAATCTTTAGGAGCAACATATTGCATTCGTATTCCTCCGAGTTACGCCGGCAAGATATTGGGTTGTAGTGTATGTTTGTTCGTGTGACTTCATATGATGGAGTAGATTATTGCTCCTCATATAGGTTTGCAAAGCAGCACGATGGAAAGATGGGCAAAAACACAGGGCAATGTAAAGCTTCGGGAACGACAACGGGCTCAAGATATTGAGAATATAACGGAAAAATACAGAAGCCAAATGTGTAAACATGGCTTATCACGTTATATTGACTCGTGATGACAGAGGAAGGTTGAATCAATGACAGGGGTTCGTTTCATCCACAGAAGACGACAGGTTTTGCTCCATTCAGCCGTCACCAGAGCTGACAGGCCTGTTCCGATCCATTAGAAAAGAACAGAGAAAACAAAGATGAACTCATTCAAGGACGACGGGCAGCGCACCTGGGAAAGCATCTGGATGTTTACACAGCAGCCCATCACCACAAAACACCAGGAACAGGGACAACGCGAGACTGGTCCACCGTGATTAAATATGTGCTTACTAATGTCAAGGGTCAAGGCCAGAGAGGTGGAGCAGCCGTGAGTCAACGTATTAACTCACATGGTCACGTTTACAGGAAGCCCCCACACCGGCAACACCACACATTCTCTGACATCTCCGTCAGTGTCTCCTACGTGTTTGACACCTCTTGATCACCGGGATATGTTTGTCTTTTGTTTCTCGCTTTTTCTTCCAGCGGGGAATCCCCAGCTGTGAGGTCACATCGGGGGCGGGCCATGACCCAAGAAAGAAGTCATTCTATTTCGGTCCATATCCAGAATTTTGTTTCCCTACTTTAACGTGGCGATAAAAACATTTTTATGGATTTGTCAGATATCAATACTTGGATTATTTGGACACATCTTAGAAACAAGACTGCATTGACATGAACTAAAGGACACAACCTCTATCCCTCTAAAAACCTTTTCCATATTGTTGTTTGTTTAATCAAAGAAAATAAAATGTGTTGGCCACATACCCAGGAGAAAAAATGGAATCTTAATCACTTAATCTGCTGGTTAACCACACAACATTTAGCACAGCTCGTGCTGAAGAGCGAGCAGCCATCAGGCCCAGAGGACTGTTAGCGGCTTTTTATTGTCCTCGCGGTGTGAAATGTGCTTTCATCTCGATGAACAGGAGCGTGAATAAAGTTCATTCAACAGCTGATGAATCACCGAGGCGTCGACACGAACACACAAACACTCTCGACGCACGCACCTCACTTCTCACACCACTGAGAATGCGAGACACCCATATGCTACCACGCTCCTCAGGAGCACGCGTCATTTACCACTTCATTAGGTCGATTATGAACAGCGTAAAATGATTAGCTTAAGCTCTTGCTGCCACCTTTAGCACACGACGCGCTCCTGCATCGCACAGAGACAAAAAAAAAAACACCTGAACATCAATTGTTCAAAATGAAATGAATACAAAAGCAGCGCTTTTAAATGGAACCTTCAGAGTCAACATGTCCCAACATCTTCCAGCCCCAAATCAAATCCCACCTTTCCCACCACACTGTCAGAAAAGGTCCTGATATCTCAATTAACCCCCCAGGGGCCACTATTAAAGAAGTCATTATCATCATTCACCATTAGTTTGGACACAAGGAATGACAGAATAAAGACGGTTAAAGCAAGGTGTGAAAACTGAACCCGTTGTTTATCAACACATTCCCATGCCTACTTTTTCATAGATTAAAATAAATAAATAAATCATTTTAAATCTTAAAGCTTTGAGGTGCAAGTTCAAACGTTAGAAGATAAAATTTGAAAATGAGCACACACACAGGACCAGGAATGAAATATGTGAGAACTTACAGGTTCTTGGACTTCTTCTTCTTTGTCCCTTCAGGGCCGACCTTGCAGCTACAGGGGGATCCGGAGCTGAGCTGGGGGGAGAGGAAGGAGAGCACACACTGCATCATCCAGCCTCCACACAGAGAGAGGGCCCTGTGGCCTTCACGCAGACATGGTGGCTGACCAGCTCCAACAGGCAATGGCAGCCGAGCGGGCTGGTAAGTCCTTAGTGTGCCCAGAGACAGACTGAGGCCCCTCCACGGCCGAGAAGGTTAATCCATAGCCGGCCTCCACAGTGAAAGTCCCACAACACAAAGCCCTCAGAGGTGTGTGAATCTCAATGAATATCAATGTGTTGTGGTGGAAATCAGTGGGAGTGAAGAGAGAGCGTGAAAGACCACGGCTGTTGTTTCTGTGGGCCTCCAGCCGTGCCCTCAGATTTGAAGTGTTGAGCCGAGACCCCGGTTTCACGTTACACTCTCTGGCAGCCCTCCGTTTTGATTGGTTCAGGGGAAAAGGGAAGTTGCTTCAGGGTGGAGAGGGGGTCAATCTCCACTAATCTGATGGCCTGAAGCCACCCAATTGTATGTGTGTGTGTGTGTGTGAAGCTCTAAATAATGAGCCATTGTATTACAGGAACCCACTGTTGAACCTGAGCTGGATACTGGCCACAGCTGGTAACACATGGTGGTGGTGGGGGGGGGGCGGTTTCAGAGGAAGGACAGTGTTTTGGGAAACTAAGGGCAATATTGCCTTCACTTCTGGCAGCTTGAATTCACACAATAAATCCCACAGACACACAAATGGAGGAATCTCTGCGTGTAATTGGATTTTTCTCAGCAACGGCTCGTCCCATCGATCAGAAAATGTTTTTTCTGTGGAAAACAAATAGTTTAGAAACCCTGGAAATCACAAAGATGGCTTCTTCTGGTGGCTCCTCCTCAAACCAAGATGCAGATTCATTCATGTTAACAAGTCTCCCTGGTGCCTTATTATAGGATGAGAAACATGTCCAGTACTTCAATCTAAATGAGGATTGAGGTGATACAGATGCATTCAAGCTTAGTTTAATTCCACATTCTTCAATGACAGATGTTTTCTATATCTCATTCTGTGATGTAAGAAGCTACTAGAACTCTTCACCTCAGTATTGGAACGTCTTTTTCTGAACGTTGCAGAGAACGTTTTCATAAATTGTGTCATTTCGGATATTTCCTCAAGTGGCATTGCACTGAAATCTCACAGTAATAAAGCCCTAATGGACGCATTCTTTAAGTGCGAACGTCTCTGCACATCTGTTTGTGCCTGCATACACTACGCCTGTGAACATGCACACTGACATCACTGGACTATTATTGGATTCAAATGGTAATATGTGTAGTCTCACAGGAGAACGTTTTCACCCATGTGTATCCAGCTCCCTAATATGTACCAGCTGCCCTCAGCAACACCCCACGGTGCTTTTGTATTGTTATTGATCCTGGTTGATAAATCACACGTATCGAGCTTTTTAAGCAACCGACAAATGGAAAGACCAGAAAAAAAAAACCACAAAGATAAACCATTAGGTTGAACTGCTATAAAACATTAACACTTTCATTGCCTCCATTTATTATGAATTTAAATAAAACGATGTCCGTCTACTTTAATTGTATTCCAAGTGTAGGAATGAATGTTAGTGCTCGGTGATACTGCCTCAATTGAAAATTCATTATTTTCTTTGCCACGATTAAAAAAGATAATACAATATGACACGGCGTCTCAGTGAAGCATCTCTCTATTGCATCCTTTAATATGTCTACACACACACCCTTTCTGACTGAAGTCACAGTTGACTGTGAAAGGTGACTGAGTGTACATTACGCAGGAGCTGTCAAAAAATGAGCACAAGCTAAGAACAGGAGCAAGATCTATTTAAAGCCGCTTGATGATCGGTATAAAGACCTGTCACGCTATAATGTGTGTGTGCTTCTTTTTCCCTATCTATAGCTATGAAAGGACCTGGTATATATTTAAAAGTTGATTCCTCCTTCGGTGACATTTTGAACCGAAGACAATTTAGTGGCATTTGGTGATGATTGTTTGTGCCTGAAGCTTTTATTTTTCCCCATAAAGCAAATGTTTGGGAGATGATCGCAAGTGATCTGACAACCATAACGCAGAGGCAATGGGGCTAGACGTTCATTTAATTGAATTTTAAATTAGTATTTGCGTCCGTGGAGCCATCAGACAGATCTTCCCCTACAAGCACATAAACCAGTTGGAAAAGGAGACGTGCCTCCTCCCTGTCCACGGACGTTCACCCTCTTGTAGCCCCAGAGGAGAGGATTATTCCGGGCTATCAGGAGAGCAAATTACATTGTGTAGCTATTGGAGAACAATCGGAGGGGGATCGTCTGCTTGTCAGGTCCGCCTTTGTTCCACTAGCTGTCTGCGTGTACTGGACGCTTATTCACACTGGACTGCTATGTTCCAGCTGGACGCGTGCCACATGTGTCTGCCTTCTGGTTACAACAGGGATTTTTCAAAGAAGCGGAGGCAGTCTGTTCACATTCATTCAAATTCACCTACGACAGACTGCCACAGCCCATTTCAAATAGAGTCTGCACAGTTAATTATCAGTGTTAAAATAAAATCAGAATTGCAAGCCTGTAGTTGTGCGCCTCCACCAACCAGAGCAGTGGCACAACAGATTCACATGAGTCATCATGACCTTTGACCCAGACCACTGCAATCTGATCAATTCACCTTTGAGGCCGCGTGACAACTGAAGAAATTCCTTAAATACAAGCTGGGGAGGTTAAAAAAAGATTTGGTGATGGCACTGCGCCCCTGACCTCCAAATTCTAAGCAGTTAATCTTTGAGTCGAGCTTCACTTTTGAGCCAAATTAAAAGAAGTTCCCTGAATGTGTGACATTCACACAGCAGAAATAGGCCGTGGGAAGTCACAGTGACCATAACCTTTCACCTTTGACCACCCAAATGCAATCAGCTCATCCTGGAATCCACCTGGATGTTTGCACTGAATTGGAAGAAATTCCCTGAAGGCGTTCTTGAAATATCATGTTCACATGAACGGGAGAGATAACCTGCAACCGCTGGCCAAAAATATTCAAAAGAACATTGCAGAATGACTTCTATTCTCAAGTTTCTCAGCTGTTAGCGCTGTTTGCCTGTTCTCAAAAGCCGACACACATGACTTAAACACACAATTCACACACTCCCGGACTGAAGTGGCCAGTGGAGCATAGTCTGAGTCCTTTCTAAAATTAACCCTGGTCTGTGTGTGAGTGTGTGTACTCCTGTTGTGCGTGTGCGTGCCTATGTGTATAGACTGGCTCACATGCCTCACTGGATAAAGTAAGAAAACACAGAACTTGCCCAAAGACCTCATGACGATATAGGCCGCTGAGGTCCGGGATGCGTGCAGTCAGCCGCTGCAGGAGGACTGTGCAGATCCACACGACTCCTGTGCTGCACACGTGTCATTCAGTCATACATGCCTGCACATGTGAAATCGTCAAAAAATATTCATGAAAACCTTCGGCCAGTCGAGCTCAAGTAAAGGGGGAACAGCGTGTGTGTGAGGTGTCAGGAGTCCTGCCGCGTGTGTCTGGGGAGACAAGGGTCAGATTCCTAAGACAGAGCAAAAATGTCTGTTCCAACAAACTGTCCATTCTCCACTTGTACTCTCCACCAACAAGCACACTGTCGGAACAATATTCTAAACACAGCTTAGAAACATTCTTGACCCAGCCGACCCGGATTCCAAATCCCGCACCAGCCTAAAACCCTAAGAGGTGAAGAAACGAGTATTGGTCTGTGCGTGTGTGTTTCAACTTCTCAGCAGTTCAACCCCTGCTCCCTCCATCAGACCTCCCTCAGGCGGCTTCCTTCCTTTTCATTGCTCAGTTTCTTCTTTTATTTGAAAACAAGCGGACGAGCGGGAGTCTGAACAATCTCCCGTTCCCATTTAGTACAGCCTCAGATTGGTGCTGCCTGTTGGACCCCAGCTTCCTGCCATTGTGTGGTTCTGCTAAATATGTGTGTGTGTGTGTCTACTTAATTCTTTGTGAGGACCATTTTGAGCATAGTCCTTAAGCAGTCATCAAGAATTATTCGCTCGATGTTGCTAAGTCAACAATAAACTCTGCTTATTTAGCTTGAATAGATATTTTAACATAATAACTAATTGCGAGTGATTATATTTACCAGATATAAAGTCAAGTGAAGCTTTAATCCCACAAGATGAATGCGGTTAAATTGGGTGGAATGTGATTTGTCCATTAAAATGTGCGTGTGACGACAGAGATGAATGTTTGTTAGTTTAGGATCTCTCATGCATTTATTGTAATCCTCCACAGGAAACAAAGGGGAAAACGTTGGACAGCAGGCTTACAGCCATGCGGGAATTGAAAAGAACAAAGTGCTCAAATAGAGAAAATGAGTCCCATTATGTGTCCATGTGACGGAGCAACCCAGACTGGATAATTCGTATAATATTTGGGCTTGACGTGATGTGTGCAGTATGAAAACATGCGTCGTGTTGGATTGTTTTTGAAAGTCACGTGTTAGAGGAGCCACGAACCATTACATCTGTTCTGACTAAACCTCTCTGCACTGACCCTAATACAAACACAATCATTTTCTATTTCTCCTCCACAATGAACAGGCAGCAGCCGACAGCAGGTCAGTTTGGCACGCATCAAGATGTGAAGCACAGTCACGGTCCGTTATCTCACGGAGTGCGAGGCACGTGTTAGCAACTCGCCGCAAGAGCCAGCGGAGCAGACTGTTCAACAAACAAGTGAAGAAATTTGTGTTTCGTGACTTTCTTCACCTCAAAAAGAAAGCTGCAGGATTGAGGAGAACTGCACAGATGAACTCACATGTCAGAAGCTCCTGAGAGGAGGACATCACCTGCTCAAACAATGTTTGACCTTGGACATCGGGACAGAGACAAAGCATCTGATGGTTTGCACTAAAAAACCTGTGTTTCATCATTTGAATTCATCCACTGGTTGAGATAGGCCTGATGGATCAGTGAACGTTTTAAGCCTCCTCTAAAGAACTCAACTCTGAAGTATTGTTATTCCAAAATTTCACTTAAACTGTCAGAGACTTAATAAATACAAGCCCACTAAACATCACTTTCACAGGACACAGAACCACGGTGAGTTCGGAATAACAGTTTGGACATTTATTTCCATAGATAAGTGTCTGTGTGTTAGATCTCAGCCACAAGAGGTGAGAGACAAGACAGTGGAAAGGAGGAGGAGGAGGAGGAGGAGGAGGGCTCGGAACAATGGGGCCTTTGTAAGAGGCAGGAAATATAGAGATTTTATAAAGGCACAAACTGATGGTTCAACAAAGAAACTTGGTGGAAAGATCACAAAAGCCAAGTCTGACCTCAGCGGGGGAGCAGTAATGATGATCAGGCGATAGCCATATGGAGCTGGAGTCAAGTGAAGGTTTCATGAAGCTATAAAAAGAGTTTGTATTGATAAAGACGATAACTTGAGGTCTGATGATGAACCTCAGAGTTCTTCCTTTTTCTTCCAAGAACATTTAGAAAAAAAAAAAAAACCCGGTATTTAGTTTGATGTCTGATTACATAACTGCTTTAATGTCGTGTTATTTCTTTCTTCATTGTTTCGATTTATATCACAGGAAATGTTTTTCCAACTTCCTCCACGAATGAAAGGAGATTTTCAGGGGCAATAATATTCAACAACTGTAAAGGACAAAGGAGAGTTAGTGTGTATGTGTGTGGTATTTGAGAGAAAATGCGAGCGTGCACACACACACACACACACACACACAGTGGCAAAATCATAAACCTCGATGACCTTCACTCAAAAGCTTCACAATTGTGTGTGTGTGTGTGTGTGAGTGCCTGCCTCCTGCTACCCAGCCCTGCTCAGGAGATGGCTGCTTCCTGCGTAAGCACTTGCCATGTCACAAGATGTTCACGAACAATGCAGCTAAGACGTCACATCTGGGAACAGCTCTGGAAGCGCAGACATGTTCTGCCCAGTCCTGAACCTGGTGCTACTCATTATAACATTATTGACTTTCCATGACCAGCACATGACCTTTCTACTGGGAATTTTAACGGCTGGTTACGCGCAGATTTTTCATCAGGAGCAATTTGCTGCAGCCACAATGGGGCAAAGTATGCATAAATATTTTCACATTATGCTGCAGAGGCTGCATGAATTGCATGGTTGAGCTTCAGCAACCTAATGACCGTTAACTATTAACCTATAGGTTGCAGGTCTATTAGTGCAGATGATGGATTTGCCACATTAAAGCCAATGACTCGTGCTCCCTCGGTCAGTTACACTTAAAAAAACGAATGTGGCTATCTTTGGCAGGTATTATTTCATGAAATCCAGGTGCACGAAAACATCTGAGAGCCTCTTGTGACGCAGACAATGTAAAAAAACAAAGTGGGAAAACAGCAGGTCATCTTTCTGACCTTGTATGGTCTTTTCAAAGCCTGATTTGTTTGGCTGTTTCTCGATTTGATGCCCTGGTTGGCAACTGCAGCTGCAGGGCCGCCGCTGATACGCCGTTTACCGCATCGTCTTACAATAGGTGACTTTACAATGTTTAACTTTGATTTAATAACGCCGTAAAGTGTGCCCATTGTAAAATTGATCTTATACAGGCCTGACGCACGAAGCCGAGTGTCGGTGGGGAGACGTGCCGCACTCGGGAGGGAAGGGGAGGAGGAATACAGCAAATGAGATTACGACCGCGGAGGCTGGAGAACGATGTGGGTCACGCACCCGCTCATGTAAAGGTCGTGCCCCCCCCCCCCCGCAGTGGAAGCAAACAATGCATGGCATGCATTTGTGGAGTGACAGATGAGATTAAAGCAATCTAAAAAAAAAAAAATTAAATTTGTTATATAGTGGAAAAGCGTTGGCCTCAGGCTGCACCCGTGCTGATGTGTTATCATTTTAAACCTCCCCCCCACACGAATACTATGGCCCTGCACCTGAGTCGTAAAGGTATTGAAAATAAAAGACAGGTGAAACTGGTGATGATGCTTTGTTTAGTTTTGAAGATAAAAATGGATTAAAGTGATTTTTTTTTGTCCTCCACAATACAGAAAACTGTGCTGTCTGTTAAACGACTTCTCCAAGTGTTGGACGTGAATGAACGCCAGGCTGAATTAAACACTGTCTCGCTGCCAAACAAAAGGGGACCGGTGTGATATCGCAGGATTAAATGTGGCGCAATCACAGCAGGAACTCACCAGCAGCAGCATGGTGGCGACGGCTTATTTCACGGCCGGCCGTCAAAAGGTTATTCAGTGCAATTAGATGTTTCATCTAGTTTTATTTATGGCACACAGCTTCCTTTGGAACTTTGATTTCTCTTTCTGTAGCTCCGGGGCTGATCGTTACCTTGACCCTGAACTCATCCTGTGAGAACAGCGTGTGCGCCATCAACGTACACCCAGCCTTCTGCTTCCTGGGGACTTTGAGTGATTCTGTTTGTCCTGTTTCTGCGGCTGCTGTTTGGTTGTTTGTCTAAATTCAGACCCACGGATGGGGGCCACACAGCTGGCACAAAGACAAGGAACACGGCGTTCTTATCTCACTGTATGTACAAATTTTAAGAACAGATTTGGTCCTCAAAGTGAATCAAATCCACGTGACACCTCTTTACAATGTGCAGACGGCTTCCTAAAATGGAAACGGACGGGCATCTAAAGGTGCTGAGGTTCACAGATGCTGATGTCACAAAAAAAAAAATAAAAAAATGTGAGAAGGGAAAATTTTAGAAAAAATATTTTAGTTTGAGCATTTATTTCCTTCTGAACTGGGAACTTCCTCCTCAACTGAGAACAACAATCAGTTACAACACACGAGTATTTATAATCATTGCATAATCTTGTATATATTGTTAGAATAATACACTTTTTTTCCCCTGATATTCGATTTACTGAGTGATAAAATCTGGAGCTCTCGTGTGTAAGAATGTGACCACTCGCTAATCTTTGCTAATGTGGTCAAAGCTTTGAGGGCACGCAGCCAAGTCTTTGCACACTGGCTTGTGATTAAACGCCATAAAGGAGAATTCATTCAGTAAGTGGAAGATTAAATTTGATTTATTATCTAATCGAGATTCAGGGGAGAAATCTTTGTTGTGCCTCCCCCGTACAATCCCAATCAATGACAATTTTATTCTTTTGTCTTTTTAACATCTAGTAAAGGTTAATATCTTTAAACATTTGCGATTCAGAGACTATAAAGGCTGTGAGTGTGTGTGTGTGTGTATTATACACCTGAAACAATCCATCTGCATTTATGTAACCAACCCTTGATTCAGGCACAACATTGCTATGGCAACAAGTGCTGCGAACGTCTCCCTTCAAACACACACACACACGATGCAACAGTGAAGCGGGGAGCCTTCTGGATCCTGTCTGGGATTAGGTGCATGTCAGGCGAGGGTCGCGTTGTTATGGCGAGCGCATCCAAAGTCCCGTCACATAATTTACCCGACTGCATTCGCTGCAGGGCCCCGAGCGAGATCGGTCTGGCCGCTAAGTGCTGCGAAATCAGGTCTTCAAGTCTTCAAGAGCAAAGTACGGCATCATTAAATGCAGGTTGCTGGCAGTGACCGCTGTATATTCCCCTCAGCTGGGTTGCAACGATGTGGCCGTGCGTTATTGTATTAGCTGCGGATGTCATTAGCTTTTGCAGATGATGGTAATTGAAACGATGACCTGTCCCACTATTTCCAGGCTCGTGATCCAGATTCACTGGAAACCAAACAGCAATGATCCCAGAAAAAAAAACTGTTTACAAATGAACATGTTGAGTGAATGCTAGCTTCCTTCGCTTTGGATCAGCTCGAGTCTTTGTGGTGGGGATTTGGGAAAGTGTTAAATTCCCTCTGGAGCCATCTGAGCGTTTTAATGGCAGGAAAAGAGAGTACGAGAGAAAGGAAACACATAATTACAGGGTGAGTTTTCTTTTAGGGATGTGGGAGCTTCTCTGGTAGGGGAGGACGAGTGTGGGAAAATGCGAACCGGTGTGAGGTCATAGCGAGTTACCAGGTTTGCAATGACGAATAGATTTCACCTCAGGGGGGAAAATACCAGAAAGTGCATTCATTGTTATTTTGGAAATGATCTCAATTCATTCTGCAGAAGTTGCACAGAAAACCCTGAGTCATGACCCACAGGAATACTCAATACTTTCAAAGCCTTCGGTTAAACTCAGGTTAAATTTCCCTCTGACAAACAGTAAAAGCTTTAATTTGTTTTCACTGGATGGCTCGCTCCATACGTCTGTGTTATTCTTCATTTAAAGTGTGATGACAGCGACATAACAAAACAGAAATAAATCCCACAATACATACCAGCCACCCATTTATTCTAATGTATGCACATTAATTACAGAAATGAACATGAAGCACATGTTTGCACATTTATCCTCCTCTGGACTTTTAGCTGGAAACTGAAAATAATTGGTTATAGACGTAATAACTTACTGAGACCGTTCCTTTAAAACATATCTGTATGGATTAACAGAAAGTGATAGCTCTTCCCAGAAGACGATTATTTGTTATCACAGTTACCGAACAGAGGATGATGCCGTTTCCCCTTCCTGTCAGTGTGACTGCTAATATCTGCAGCGGCCGCAATATCCTACGCACGTGTTTCAGTCCGTCAGACGACCCAGGAAATGCATAGATTCAGTCAACGAGACGCCGCAAGAGGCCGACTATGACTATGAGCCACAGTTTACCACAGCCCCCCCCCCCCCCCCCCCCCCCCCCCCCCCCCCCCCCCCC